>PVIA01006305.1:0-99528 GCA_004024845.1 Tonatia bakeri | reverse complement strand
TTTTTTTTTTTTTTTTTTTTTTTTTTTTTTTTGTCTCGGTGTGCCTGTTACATAGTGGGGTGGAGCCTTAGGTGTTCGCCAGGGTGGGGTAACCCACATGGCTGTGTAGTAATGCTGTATGTGGGGAAGGGGTCCAAGAGGGAACAATGGTGCTTGCTCAGCTCTCTGCCAGATTTTGGTCACCTACCCCACTATCCACAAGCAAAGTAGACCCTTCTGGTGCTGATTCCTGGGTGGGTGGGCTTGTGTACATTCTAACACTCTGTGAGTCTCTCCAACGAACTCTTCTATAAGGCTGAGAGTTTCTCCTACTGCTGCTTCAACCCCCACAAGTGTTTTTAGTCAGAGGTTTGAGGCTTTATTTCCCCATGCTGGAGCCCTGGGTTGTGCAGTGTGTTTCGTTCCCTAGTTGTTCCTCCCGGTATATCTGCATGTGAATGTGGGACCACCCGCTCTACCAGCCGCTGCCTCACCGGGTCCTCCAGCTGCTGCCTCACCAGCCAGCCACCTCCTTGCCTCAAGTTCTCTCTGCCCAGCTGCTATCTCCGCCCCCCTACTGGTCTGGATGAATGTGTCTTTAACTCCTTGGTTGTTGGACTTCCATACAGTTTGATTTTCTGTCAGTTCTGGTTGTTTTTTATTTTTAAATTGTTGTCCTTTTGGTTGTGCAAGGAGGCACAGTGTGTCTACCTATCCCTCCATCTTGGCTGAAAGTCCTCCTGAACTGTGACTTTTAACAGAAAGATTTGCTTTGTCCCCAATTATCATTTTCACCATGTCTTTAGCGACAGTTTTGGCAAGTGTGTCAACAATGCCTTCAGCAGCTCTAACCTTTGCAATTAAATACAACACTATAAAATGTGGTTTCCATGGCTTTTGCATTTTTATCCTTGGCACACTCTATTTAACTTTAGGCAATGCATGAATGTCCTTCTACTCTGCTTCAAAAATTTTTTTTGATGTTCAAAGCAAGAAGATTTCATATCAAAATGTGTCTTTTCATTCATTCATTCACTCACTCACTGACTTATTCATTCCAAAAATATTGATTGACTACTTACTCTATCTATATCAGGAACTATGCTGGGGATACGTATACCACTTAATGGAATTTAATTTACTCCCATTACCAGGCTGTGGTCATACAAATTTCGATGAATTTTCATGATACTCACGTGATACTTTTAGCTTCTTTGCCTTTGATATTTTTACAATACTAAAAGATGATCCAGGTGAGGGATGATAAATTTCAGATACCTAGCTGAAGACCTAGGACTTCACATTTTAATCACTTCACTTGTATGCTTTTTGCACTTTATATATGGTAAAATTACCTTGTAATCTTTGGCGTAGAGTTCTAAGAGTTTTAACACTAGATCTGTGTGACTATTACCGCCATAGTCAGGATACAGAACTGCTCCATCACCCCCGAGAATTTTCATGTGCTGCCTTTTTGTAGTCAAGACCTCCCCTAGCCCCAGCCCTTGGCAACCACTGATCTGTTCTCTGTCCATATAGTTTTGCCTTTTGACAATGTCATATAAATACACTGATATACAGGGACCTTCAGGATACAAGGCCCCATAGTGGTGCTCTGGGTTGTAAAATGCTTTGTGAAATGGCAGTGATGATTGGCAATGTGCTGATGGAAGAAACAAGAGGCCAGGGGTACTGGGTGGTTGGCCATGTGAATGCTGAAATCACTGAGAATGATGGAAGAAGTTGAGACAAAGAGGACAGACAGTGAGTCAAGAATTAAAGCCTTCATGGAGGGCAATGACCAGGAGGGTGACAAAGGACTACCACCAGGATGGGGAGAGGGTGAAACAATGTGATGGTGTGAGCTGAGAAGGAGCCAGAGGTTTCTCAAAAGTGGGAAGGAGCAAAGGTCAGAAAATGACCTTGGGGAGCAAGGAGACCTCAAACATCCCCTCTTTGCACCCTAAGCTATTTAGTTACAGGGAAATGAGAGGAAAAACAGCCTGAACTTTAGAGGGGCCAGCGGACAGCCAAGATGTCAGTTACAGCAGGATATGGAGGGAACATTGTGAGGAGATGTTTGAGGCTATTAGAATTTACCCCATGAGGGACTGGGAATTCTAACCTTAATCCAACTCTAACCCTAACTTAACCCTCATTCTGACCTTAATCTGCTGGTAAGGTCCAGGTGTTCTAGTGTAAAGTATTCCTTTACTTCTAGGTCAGCTGCTGTTGGCAGCAATAATGAAAGTAGCAAGCAGCAGCTGGCTGCAATGAGCCGTGGAGCCCTGAGCTATTGGGGCCCTGAGAATGTGTTCAGTGTCCCTTCTGGGTGTTCTCCAAAACTGGGCCTGAGGGTCCGTTTGAGGATATAGTGCTGAGCTCGTCCTGCAAAAGTGGCATCTACAGTCCTGGTATTTGACATCCCCAACCAGAGACTTGCCATATCTACCACAATATGGCCATGTCGTTGCTGTTACTGGACAGAGGCATGGCCCTGATTGGAACTGTCCAGGGCCAGCCAGCAGTGTGTGGGTTTTGACTATACAAAAGATTTCACAACACAAGCCAGGTGACTATGAGGGTATGTTTACTAAAGCTGGGACAGTGAAACAAGGAAGGGCTCAGCATAGAAGCAGCAGCAGGAGAGCGGAGGCTGGGCTGCCTTAGCTCCCTGGGAAGTCAGAGAAAAGGGGGCCTTGGAGACAGCTTCAGGGGGTTAGCCCAGGGTGAGCTGCCCCTGCCTGCTGTTCCCCTGGGGGACCTCAGAGTTTAGGAGATGCATGCCTGCGGGGGGGCAAGGAGAGAGGGAAGAAGTGGGGAAGGGGATGGTGCGGGTTGTTCCCTTGTCTTGAGACTTTTATCTCTGTCTTGAAGGCAGGAATCTTAGAGGAGGGTTTCAGCAGAATATCCATCAGTTCTCCAAGTGTGCCCTTTCAGAATCCAGCAGACTATCCATCAGTTCTCCAGGTGTCCCCTTTTAGGGTCGTGGCCTCCACTGATTGGTTGGTGCTGTGGCAGAAGGTCATCAGTCTTTGCAATGGGTTCTGGTGTCACCCACCTGGTTTTGCTGCTTTTCCAGGCCTGGAGCTGAAACACAACTGAGGCCTAGATTCTATCTCTAAGGAGGTGACCTCTATCTGGCTGTAAATTGCTCGGCTAGTTTGTTTAGCCATCTGTCTCAGTTTTCTTATTCCACTTGTCCTGACTTACTGCCTGTCTCAGTTGCTATTTTGCATATAAACTGCATGAGGTTCGTTGCATTTAAAAGATGTCAAAAGGAAGGAAGACTGACTACTTAGCCAGACTTCACAGGACAGCAGTACCTTGGTGGGGGTCTCTCTGCTATTTATTTCTTAGCTTTGTAGACCCAGAAATTCAGCTTTATCAGTGTACCCTGCAATGAGCTGGTTGAGGAGACTGACTCTTGGTCAGTCCTTCTCAGTTTCTTTTGCTACTTCTGCATCTCCACAATGTCTAAGTATTGGAGTACTGCCGGCTCAGTCCTTGAGCCTCTTCTCTATTTAAACTGATTTCCATAGTGATTTCATCTAGTCTCATGTCTTGAAACATCATCTATGTCCTGATGGCTTTTAAATATGTATCTCCAGCTTGGAATTGTGCCCTAGACTTCTAGATTCTCATACCTAGACGCCTCCTTAATAGCTCCTCTTGGACATTTAATGGATGTCTCAAGCCTAATACATCGCAAACCAAATCCCTGGTCTTTCCCACCAAATCTGCCCCTCCCCTCATCCTCCCCATCTCAGTAAATGGAAACTTGGTTCTTTTGGTAAGTCAGGCCAAAATCTTGTAGTCATGCCTGACATTCATTTTTCTCTTTAAAACTTCTCACTTCTCACTTACATGGTTAGAATTTTCTACCAAGAGGTCTTTTTGCTTCCACCATTGTCTCTTTCCCTGCTTTCTTTTTCTTTATATAATTTATTACTATCTGACATACTATTGGTGAGAGATGGAGAAACTTTCTCCTTCCTTTCTTATTTCTACAGGATGGTTAAATGATTAAAATGACATACAGCAGATTAACGGGGAAAAATCAAGCTCTAATACATGTGCACTGGGAGCTCACATAAGCACGAAAGTTACAAAGACAGTGAGGCAAGATGAGGTATATTCTGAACTAAGGAGTGAGAAGGAGGGGTCTGGAACTTCAAAGGGAAAGTAGGCAATTCACAGGTAGATGCAAAAGAGAAAACATGTGGTAAATAAATCTTTGCCTGGGCACCCTCAAACAATGGGACACAGAGGGGAGTCTTAAAAACAGACTTGTCTGGACCCTTCCTGTCTGCCACACTTAGTTCATATATGCTAAGGTGGATATGCTAAGATTTCCTTCCTGAAGCAGGTTTTTCTATCTGAATTTCTTTAGTCAGGTAAAGGGGGAGATTAAAAAAAAAAAACAACCTCTTCTTTAGTTTGTGCAGTTTTAATTGCCTTCAGCTTAAAATAATCTGCTTACCAGGGTGGCACATTCTGGGGAGACTCTTATGAACCTCTACCCTGTATATTTTCCTTTAAACAAACTGTCTTTCTTTAGTTAGGCAGACCTGACTACTCAACATTCCCTTTAGGGGAATCTTATTAGGCTATGAGAAATACATACTACAATGAGAAGTTAGGGAAATATATTAGGACACTCTTTACAGGTATTGGCATCAACCCATCTTCATGGTAGGAATATGCCTTCTTATTGGACTGTAATATTTGTGGAAGCTGCTCTGGAATCACCCCTGCATTGGGCTCTTTGACTCTCTCTTTTTTCTAATTTCATGTAGAGGAAACTAGGATAACTTCCAAATTTTGGACTTGAGTAAATGATTGGATGGTGATACAATTAACTGAGATAGGGAAAGACTTTAAGTGTATCGATTTCATGAGAATAATTTAGACTGAAAGTGATATACAAAGATAAAGTAGCAAAGTTGTTAAAGCTATGTTAAATCCAACTTGAGAGCTTGTTTCATGTATTTAAGCTGTTACACCAAAAGCAGAGTCTATCATGGTAGAGACTATACACAAATATCCATGTTCTCCTCTACATTTTTCAGCTTTCCTCTTAGCCAAGTGAGGCCATGTGATTTTGTTCTGGTCAATAAAATGTTGGTGAAATTGATAACTGTCACTTCCAGGCCTAACCCATACAATTGCCTCATCATTTTTCAGACTGAATCTCTCTGCTGGCATCTGAAATGGCAGAGAACAATGCAAGGAACCTGGACCCCTGAGTTCACCACTTAGAGGAAACCTATCTAGGAGAGTTGTTCAGACAGGAACCATCTCATGGGACTTTACATGAGTGAGGAATAACCCTTTGTCTTAAGCCAGTAAAATTTCAGGGTTTATTTTATATCAGAGCAGAGTCTAATCCACCCCAACTAACACTGCCACCCACTGTTGTCCATAGGAAAGCCCTCTCCATCTGTGCAACACGTGAAGATTTAATATAAGCATTTAATACTTGTTGGTTATGTTAAGGAATTTTTTCAGCTTTATGAAGAGGTGGGCAATGACTATAAATAACTACTCTTGTTCAAGAAAGTCACTGACTTTTTAAAAATTATATATTTATTGCCTTGGCTGGTGTAGCTCAGTGGATTGAGCATGGGCTGCGAACCAAAGGGTCACCAGTTCTATTCCCAGTCAGGGCACATGCCTGGGTTGCGGGCCAGGTCCCCAGTGCAGGGTGTGTGAGAGGCAACCACACACTGATATTTCTCTCCTTTTCTAAAAATGAATAAGTAAAATCTTTTAAAAATAAAATAAAATTATATGTTATTAATTATGCTATTACAGTTGTCCTGATGTTTACCCCTTTGCCCCCCTCACCCAGTGCCCCCCACTCCCTCAGGTAATCCCCACACCACTGTTCATGTCCATGGGTCATGTGTATAAATTATTTGACTACTCCATTTCCTATACTGTACTTTACATCCTCATGGATGTTCTGTAACTACCTATTGGTACTTCTTAATCCTCTTCTTCACCCATTCCCCCACACCCCTCCCATCTGGCAACCATCAAAATGCTCTCCATATCCATGATTCTGTCTCAGTTCTTCTTGTTTGTTTAGTTTGTTTTTTAGATTCAATTGTTGATAGATATGTATTTTTTTGCCATTGTTCATAGTTTTGATCTTCTTTTTCTTAAATAAGTTCATTGAACATTTCATATACTAATGGTATGGTGATGATGAACTCCTTTAGTCTTTTCTTGTCTGAGAAGATCTTTATCTGCCTTTTGATTCTAAATGATGGCTTTGCTGGGTAGAGCAATCTTGGCTATAGGTCCCTGCTTTTCATGACTTTGAATATTTCTTGCCAATCCCTACTAGTTTGCAAAGTTTCTTTTGAGAAATCAGCTGATAGTGTTGTGGGAACTCCCATGCAGGTAACTAATTTTTCTTCTCTTGCTGCTTTTAGAGAAACCTTTATCTTTAACCTTTGGCATTTTAATTATGATATGCCTTGGAGTGGGCCTCTTTGCAAGTCTCTTGTTTGGAACTCTGTGCTGCCTAAACTTGTATGTCTATTTCTTATACCAAATTATGGAAGTTTTCTTTCATTATTTTTTCAAATAGATTTCCAATTTCTTGCTCTTTCTGTTCTTCTGGCACCCCTATAATGTGACTGTTGGTACGCTTGAAGTTTTCCCAGAGGCTGCTTACACTACCCTCATTTTTTGGATTTTTTTTTCTTCTTGTTGTGCATGGTTGTTTTTTGCTTCCTTATGTTCTAAATCATTGATTTGATTCTCAGCTTCATCCACTCTACTGTTGTTTCCCTATAAATTGCTCTTTATTTCCATTAGTGTATCCTTCCTTTCTGACTGGATTTTTTTATGCTGTTGAGGTCCTCACTAAGTTCCTTGAGCATCCTTATAACCAGTGTTTTGAACTCTGCATCTGATAGATTGCTTATCCATTTTGTTTAGCTCCTTTTCTGGCGTTTTGATCTTTTTTTTTTTTTTTTTTTATTTGGGCCATGTTTCTTTGTCTCCTCATTTTCGTTGCCTCCCTGTGTTTGTTTGTATGTATTAGGTAGAAGTTCTTTGACTTCATGTCTTAGTAGAGTAGTCTAATGTAGTAGGTGTCCTATAGGGTCCAGGAGAACAGCCTCCCCTATCTCCCAAACTGGGTAATCCAGGTATAACCTTTGTGTGGGCTGAGTATACCCTCCTCTTGTAGTTGAGCCTTGGTTGCTGTTGGCAGATCAATGGAAGGGATATACCCAGGCCAGTCAGCTGCAAGGCCTGGCTGTGACCACTGACCAACAACCTCCACCCTCTGTGGAGCATCAGCTGTGTAGGGGCAGGGTGGTGGTGCTCCAACATGGTCTGTAGCTGTCCACCGGGTGTGCAGGCTCTGGGGTTTCCCAGGTGGTGCAGGCCATGGTCAGCCCCCACCTGTGTTTTGTCCAAGGCAACCCTGCCTGAGCTATAAGGCAGTCTGAGATGGCTGCTGCTTGTGCTGGGTTTGGAGATTTCCAGGCAAAGTCAGTCTGTGAATCTAGTCTGGCTGCTGTTAGTGCCTAGTCTGGGGCTCACTGAGGCCAGCTGTTGCTTATTTGAGTGCATTTGGGAAGTTATGCAGCATGAGCCAAGGCCAGCCAATCATATGGAAAAGCAACTTGGGTGGGCCCATACGTTGTATGGGGTGGAGTCACTGGGGATCTCCAAGGTGGGTCAAACAGTGTTAGCCAGGTTGATGGAGTCTCAGATATGGCACCAGCTTGCTGGCTCTGTGGGGGGAGGGTTTAGAAAAGGGCCAATGGCCTCTGCTTGCCTTGATGGCAGACACTTCACTTCCATCCTGTATGCCACTGGTGCCTTTCCAGCTGCTACTCCAGTGCTGGAGCTCAGAGGGAGTGAATCTAAGTCTGTGTGTGAGTTCTTTAAGAGGAACTGCTTGGGGCTCTAGAAGTTTCTTCCCCCAACTCAATCCCCACTGACTTTTCCAGTCAAAAGTTGTGGGGACTTATCTTCCTGGCACTGGAACCCTAGGCTGGGAGTGTGGTGTGGGGTTGGAACTCCTCGCTCCTGAGATATCCCTACTGAATTTTTATCCACAATATGTGGGTGTGGGACCAGCCCGTTCCACATCTGTGCCTCTCCTACCAGTCTGGATGGATGAAGTTTCTTTAATTCCATAGTTGTCAGACTTCCATTCACCTTGATTTCTGATGGTTTTGAGTGATGCTTGTTCTATATTTTAGTTATTTTGATGTGGTTGTGCAAAGAGGTGAGTCATGTCTGCCTGTGCCACCATCTTCTCACTGACTTTCATAAGGAAAAGTCATCCTTATGACTTTCCTTTGACTATTTGACTTTCAAGAAAAATTTGCATCTTTCTGGAAAAACCTTCATTCTGAATGACCATGAGAATGACTAGGATTGGCTTGAAGCAACCCAAATTTATGATTTTATGCCAAGCTTCATCAATGTCGTACCATGCAAGGGAAACTGAATGCAATAGTTGCAAAAACTATAGCTGCAGCACATATGACTTGATGGAAATTGTGAGTTTGGGGTGTTAAATGGTTTTCATTGTCTGAATTACCTAGTTGTGAATTCAACTGATGAAGTTGCTGAAAACATTTTGATCATAATGAAGAGACTCTTGAAATGCTTGATTGTCTTCTGTAGAATTTCTCCAAGGTGGACTGCTATGGTGAGTGTGTAATTGCACTGATTTAGTTCCTCCAGGTAGCAGATGTTAATATGGAGTTAGGAATGCAAGATGTTGATTGGGGATAATGGCTGTGAAAGATAAAATGGCAGGGAGCAAGATTGGGCAGAGAAATCTCCTAGACCATAATGCAAATCTGACACCTGTGAAAGGATGTTGGGGAGGAAGAATTGGACAGAATGGCTTTAGACTGTGAGTCAGGTGTGATAAAGTCTTGATCAACCCAATGGGGAGTTCTGGGGGGAAAGGCTGCCTGTTAGAAGAGTTTCACATTAGGCAGAAATGACCAGGCCCTAGTACTGTCACCATGCTCAGCCATTGGCTGGAGTCTTCCAAGGGAAACGTGGCCTTGTCAAGAACATTGTGGCTGGTCTTGGAAGGTGCTGCAGCTGGAGGCTATTAGCTAATTACACTCTTCACAGATAGATGGCAAATTCTTTCTTGGAGATCTAAGCCAAGTACACTTCCATGCCTGCTGAAGTCCACCTTTTATGCTGCGTGGATTCATTTCTTCAAACCTGTTCAAAGTTCCTGTGGGCCTTTCTTCCTAAGGAAAAATGTGGAAGAGGAGGTTAGAGGGAAGAATTACAGCCTACCTTGCTGCGGTTGTTCTCAGAGCCATCTTTTCCATTCTCCACTATCCTTTCTACATTCATACTGATTTTCGCCTATTTTATCTATTACTTACATAAGAGTGTGGAAGTCTCCAGTTACAATAGTGGGTGTATTTATTTCTCCTTGAAGTTTTATGAGTTTTGCCTTACTTATTTTGATGCTATGTTGTTGGGTGCATATATATTTAGGATTGTTATATCTTCCTGAGAATTGGCTCCTTTATCATTATGTAATACTCCTCTTTATTCTCTCCCTCTTTTGTTTCTTAATCTTATTTCTTTTAAAAAATATTTATTTATTATTGGGGTGACATTGGTTAATAAAATTATATAGCTTTCAGGTGTACAATTCTATAATACATTATCTGTACATTATATTGTGTGTTCACCACCCCAAGTCAAGTCTCCTTCTATCACCAAAAGCACAATGTCTTCCTACTAGTAGGTTATTGGGAATGATATTTGGGGTCATTCCTGCTTCCACCACTTGGTTCCTATACCCATGTATTTGTCCTCTTGGGGAAATGGTGCCATAGACAGGTCTCTGATTTATCATTCACAGTTTATCCTGGAGGATGGTACCACATCCTTGCAGAGTATTGCTTCTGAGCTTGTGCTTCAGCTGTACCTTCAGCAGGCTATTCTATCACTTTTACAGGTCAGCTGCTTCTAAATGGTGTGGAATGTGATATGCTCAGAGGATCCTATCGTCATGGGCACACTCCCATAATTTTTTTTTGTTTTGAAATAAGTCCCCTGGTCAGGTGCCATAGTGCAGATCAGGCATTCCTTAAATTCCTGGAGAGTGGTACTGGCTGAGGTTCTATGGGCAGTAAAGGCAAACCACATCCAGAATAAATATCATCTCTATGAGGATGAATTGCTGGTTCTTCCAGGATGGAAGACACCCTATCACCCCCATTGCTAGTTATGAGCCCAGCTGTGTGATTGCCCCTCCTACTATCTGCCCTGGCCTACAAAGGAGTGCTGTATGAACTTCTTAGTAATGCTGGTGCCTTATCATCAGCACACTTCTCATGGTCTTGGTGAACAGTGCATTCCCTGAGCTGTCCTGTACAATATATTCCTCCTGTTGTGACCTCACATAACATATTCACTCAGGAGGCTTGGCTCCGAGTCTTCTACTCACTGTCTGCCATGGCAATTCAGGCATTTCTACTCAACTAGGTGTCAGCCAAGATGTTTTCTATGCTTCTAGGGTCCATTTTAGCAGTGTGTTTGTACCATCTTCCAGGGTCCTTGCCAAGGTGTTATTAAATCCTGGATCCCAGGAGAGACTTCTATATCTACAAAATATCTCTTATCCAAATTTGTGTTCTAACTCCCTATTTATTACATGAACCCCTTGCTAAACAGACACTTTGGGTCTCTGGGTATCAATCTCCAGTAGTCCTCTAAATGTCTCCTCTTTCCCCAGAGTACAGTCACTCAAGTAAATGGCCATAGGTCCCTTCAGAGAAGAACTGGAACTATCATTTAGGTATGTAATTGCTATGGTGATGCAGGGTTCTTCCTCCTGGGGACCTAGCTACCTCTTCAGTCAATGGGTTATAGGCCTGAAAACTGACTCAGGTCCAGGAACTGGGTAGGAGATCACGACTTTTTATTGGGATGTTAATCCTTGGTCCCTTTTCTATTGCTGTTAAAAAAATTATATAATTAAACAACATTCTTATTGGCTGTCTATTTATTTGCTTCTAGGGACACCATAGTTTATTAATCCTCTTGACTCCCTGATGGTTAAGTCCCTTTGGTTGGTTCTGTGAATTTGCCAGTCATTGTGGTTATTGTGGCTTTCTGGCTTTGGGCAGTTAAACATAGCCACCTGGTCCTTATTATGCTGGCCTCTATTAATGAGCCCAACTTTGTGATTGTCCCTCCTACCATCTCCCCTGGCTTGCAGAGAAGAGCTACCACAGAACTTATTGGTGATGCTGGCATCACTCTCACCAGTGCATTCCTGTTGGCTTTGGTGGATAGTATGTCTCCTGAGCTCTCCCATGCAACATGATTCTCTGGTGGGTCTTGTGGCATCAGGTAACATATCTACTCCAGCGTGTTCCCTTCCCTGAACCCTTAAATTCCTTTCTTTACCATTTGCTGTGGCAATTTGGGCATTTAAACCTCATCCAGTGTAAGTCATCACTTCCTCCAGGTTTTTAGGAGCCACCATAAAAGCAGGTTTGCACCTACCTCTAGGGTCCTTGACAGGGTGTTAAGTCCTGCATCCCAAGAGAATGCTCCAAGTCAATAAACTCTCCCTTATCCAGTCTTATGTTCTGGCCTCATTGATCAAATACCCTTGAAATCCTCTCCATGGGATCTCTCTCTGACTTCTTCCAATATATGTTTGGCTAGGTGTTGCAGCTCTTTTGGTGTATAGCCCCTTTTCTTACTTAGCAAGCCCAGCACATCTCTGGCTGGATTATTCCCTGACTTAACCTTAGTTGCTGGCCTGATAGCTAGGAAAATAGGTGGAAGCAGATCTTGTTGCCTTATAGGGGAGTGACCATTGTACAGTCTTCTTTTAAGGGGCAGTGTGAATGGTAGCCCTTAATAGAGAGGGTGGGTCAACACTGCAGGCTCTGTGGATTCAGCCTGGGGAGCCCAAAATATCTAGGGGCATCCACTTAGATGTTCCTGTGCCATGCACCATGATCCTCAGTTTTCCCAACTACAGCCCTAACCTTGGCATAACACACCTGCCTTAGATAAGCATTCAGTCATCATTGAAGCTTGGTGACTGATTATTAAGTTCCTAGTTTGGTCTTTAGGTTTTTCTGCTCACTCATTGAAGGAGATAAGGACCTCTTCATGAGCTACCAAAGAGGCACTCTGGTATTTACACTTAGTTGTCTATTGTTAATTGTCCTCAGCAGTTAAAAAAAAAACAAACCCTTTAACAGAGTGTCAGTGAAACTTAACAACCGGTCAATTCCACTGTCCTTGGAAGCAATGTTATCCACATTTATTTTTTCATTGCACTTGCCAGAGCATTATCTTTTGTTAGAACATTCTCCCAACTCACTACCAGTGAAAAATGTAGCACTTGGTCCACCATCTTTTACCAGGGACCATTGCTGGCCCACATAACACCTAGGATGAAGTTGTCATTTCATTCCAGGTAGTATGCAATCCAGTCCTGAAGTCCCACCTTACCTCTGCTTTCTCAGACCAGTCCTAGTACCAGTTGTGCCAATTGAGGTCCTCTGGGAAGCAGACACTAAGACAGAATTAGGAGGGCAAGAGGTTTACTGGAAGTACTGCCTGTGAAAGACAAAGTGGAAGGAAGCAGGATTAGGTAGGAAATGCCTCAGATCATGATGCAGACCTGATACTTGTGAACAGAAAGGGATTAGGCAGCAGAAATGGGAAGGGAGAGTTTCAGACTACAGTGTTTATCTGACGAAATCTAATCTCAGAATGTCAGAATGTTTCAGGACTCAGTCTTTGGTCCTCTTCTTTTCTCTAGTTATACCCACTACCGTGCTAATCCCTTCCAGTCCCATGGCTTTAAATACCATCTATACTAATGACTTCCAAATTTATATCTCCGACCTAGACATTTCCCCAGAACTCCAAATTTATATATTTAATTGTCCACTTGACACCTCCACTTGAAGATTTACTAGATTTTCAATTCAATATGTCTAAAATTGAACTCTTGATTTCAACCCTGACCCAGTCTGTGCTTCCTAGAGTCTTCCTCACCTTAGTAAACAGCTGCCACTGTTCACCAAGTTTCTTTTTTTAAATTTATTTTATTAAAAAAAAGACTTTATTTATTTTTATTTTTAGGCAGAGGGGAAGGAAGGGAGAGAAACATCAGTGTGCAGTTGCCTGTTGAGTGCCCCCTACTGGGGACCTGGCCCACAACCCAGGCATGTGCCCTGACCGAGAATCAAACCAGTGACTCTTTGGTTCGCAGGCTGGCGCTCGATCCATTAAGCCACACCAGCCAGGGCACCAAGTTTCCAAGTTAATAATCTTTGGTTGTTTCCTGTCTGTCATTTCCCACAATATACAGTGCATTAGCAAGTTCTGATATCCCATCTTTTCTGCGAACATGCTGAGGTATTTCCACATGCAGTTCCTTGTGCCTGAAATTATCTTCCCCTTGCCTTTACATGGGGATCCTTCTCCTTCAAATCTCAGCTTACATATTATCTCTCCATACTAGACTTATTTGGGGTGATCACTTTGTAAGTTACATAAATGTGTAACCACTGTGTTGTACACCTGAAATTAATATAATATTGTATGTTACTGTCATTGAAAAATTTTTAAAAATTCTAAAAAAATGCTAAAAAGAAAATAAAAGATTATCTTTCCAGAGAGGACTTCTATGAACACTCTCTTGTACTCCCATAATGCACTGTATTTTCCTAACATCACTTAAAATGTCTGTCACTACATATTATTTTATTTGCTTCATGTCTATCTCCCTCAATGGTACACAAGCTCCATGAGGGGAGAAGCTTGTCTGTTTTATTCTCTGCTATATTTTCATAAGTGTTATGTAGCATGTTCAATAAATTTGTATTGAATGAAGAAATTAGTTTAAAATATTTCCAAAAATTTATTGTCTTCTACTATTGAATAAAATCATTAAAAAATTGTGAATTAGAGAAGTCAAGAAGTATCCTTAAAGACATCAAGTTCCATTAACATGGTAAAGAAGATTAATGCATCCCAACTGCATTAGTAACATTAATATTAATTAATATCACTAACACAGAAGCAGTAACAAAGTACTATAGACTGAATACAAACATTTATTGTCTCACAGTTCTGGGGGCTGGAAAGCTGGAAGTCTGAGATCAAGGTATCAGCAGTGTTGATTTCATCTGAGGGCTGTGAAAGAGACTCTTTTCCATACTTCTTTCCTAGCTTCTGGTGGTTTGCTGGTAATCGTTGGTGTTCCTTGGTTTGTTAATGAATTGCTCCAATCTCTGCCTTCATCCTCATAGGATATTCTCTCTGTGTCTCTGCCTGTGTCCAGATTTCTTCTTTTAAAGCACATCAGTTATATCAAATTAGGGCCCACCCTAATGACCACATTTTAACATGATTACCTCTGTAAAGGCCCTATTTCCAAATAAGGTCACATTCTGAGGTACTGGAGTTTAGGACTTCAACATATCTGTTTTGGGGGGTGTAATTTGACCCATATACCAACCTTTTGGGGGGGATATAAAAATCAGAATATCTCTTCATATTTTAAACCACAAAGTAAGATATTAATATTTAACATATGGATTGACATCATGAGTATGCTCACTTAGTCTTATGTCTGACAGTTGGTGTCAGAAATAGGACAGGGTATCCTAAAAGAAGAGTGGGAGTTCCACAGCACAGATGGTTTGGTGGTAGTGCTATACTCATAGTGTATTTCAAGTTTTTTTTCCCATTTACTATGCCAAGTTAAGTGAATTCATGGATAATATGATCTTGTTTTAATTAAACTAAGCCTTACAAAATGTAAAAGTACATCAAATAGATTCCAGTAAAAACAAACAAATGCCCTTCTGCTCAACCTCCCCACAAACCCAGCCAGGAAATAAAAATAACGCTAATACTGCAAGCACAAATATTTTGTCAGATATAAGTATTGCTACCTCGGCTTCTTTTTTCATCTCCATTTGCATGTAAAATTTTTTTCCATTCCTTCATTTTCAGGCTGTGTAAATCTTTTGTTCTGAGGTGTGTCTCTTGTAGGCAGCATATGTACAGGTCATGTCTTCTTATCCATTCAGCTACTCTATGTCTTTTGAATGGAACATTTAATCCATTTACATTTAAGGTTATTATTTCTCTTTTTGTCTTTAAACTTTGCCATTTTAATTATGATGTGTCTTGGTATGGGTCTCTTTGGGTTTGTCTTTTTTTGGGGTGTGTGTGTGAATATTTCTTTTAATCTTTAATTCAGCCAAACCAACAAAGATCTCTACAGGGTGGCTCACAGTTTGAGGTCTTTCTTTGCTTCACCAAGAAAATGCTTCCAGTAGACCTTGACTCTGGTTCTTTATTAAACACTGCCTTCACAGTTTCTTGAACTTCATGATATATTTGGTCCTGCCTCCAGCCCACACACCCAGTTCTGACTATTGCAACAAGCTTGGATTTGCACCTGAGGAAGTAACATTTACTTTGGCTTAGCAGGAGTTACATGAGTCAACAGTGCCTGGCAAGTGGGGGAACCTCCCCATTAGCTTTGATTCTTCAATTGGTGTTCCTTTGTGTTTACCATATTGCTTTGTTTTAAGTTGTTTGTTTGCCAGAGTGCTCTCTCTCTGTTTTGTTACAATTGTGTGTCCATTCTCTATTTCTGTGAGAATATTGTGGGGTTTTTTTCCTCTAAATTTAGGGATTTAAAGATTTTCTTTTTTGGTGGTTGAGGGTAGAGTCTTTGGGTTTGTCTTGACTGTGACTCTCTGTGCGTCCTGAACTTGTATGACTTTTCCTTCACCAGGATAGGGAAGTTTTCTGTCATTATTTCTTCAAACAGGTTTTCCATTCCTTGCTCACCCTCTTCTCCTTCTGGTATCTCTATGATATGGCTATTGTTATGTTTCATGTTGTCCCAAAGTTCCCTTAAACTATCCTCATTCTTTTTAAGTCTTTTTTTTTTCTTTTTGTTGCTCTGATTGGGTGTTTTCCTTTTTTCTGACTTGTTTTCTAAATTGCTGATTTGCTCCTCTGGTTCATCTAGCCTGCTTTCAATTCCTTCTAGTGTATTCTTCATTTCAGATATTGCATTCTTCATTTCAAACTGGTTCTTATCTATAGTTAGTGTCCTTTTTTTGTGCTGATGTAGTTCTAAGTTCCTTGAGCATCCTTATAACCATTACTTTGAACTTTATGTATGATAAATTGCTTGCTTCAATATCATTTAGCTCATTTTCTGGGGATTTCTCCTTTTGTTTGGGCATTGTTTCTTTGTCTTTTTATTTTAGCTGTCTCTTTTTATTTGTTTCTATGTATTAGATAGATCTGCTTTGACTCCCTATCTTCGTGGGGTGGCCTTATCTGGTAGGAGTCCTGTGGGATCCAGTGGTTCAGTCTCCTTGTTCTCCTGAGCTAAATGTTTTAGGAATGTCCCTTCTGTGGGTTATGTTGCTCTCCTGCTATATTTGGGTCTTGATTGTTGTTAGATCATTTGTTGTTTGGATCTCCTCTGGCTGGCTGGCTGGGAGGCTGAACCCCAACCACATCTGTATGCTGTTTTACAGGTGCTGACAGGATGAAACAAAGCAACATACAAAACAAAACAAAAACAAACAAAAACTCTCTCCCCAAAACAAACAGCAAAATCAATGACAAAAGGGCAAAGACTAAAAAAAATAGAAGCCCTAGATGGTGTAGCTCAGTAGGCCGAGCACTGGCCTGCAAACCAAAGGGTTCCCAGTTTGATTCTCAGTCAGGGCACATGCCTGGGTTGTGGGCCAGGTTCCCAGTAAAAGTGCATGAAAGGCAATCACAGATTGATATTTCTCTCCCTTTCTTTCTCCCTCCCTTCCTCTCTGTCCAAAAACAAATAAAATCTTTTTAAAAAGAAGAAAGAGAAATAAAATAGTAAAAGAAAAAATAAAAGAAGACCAAAGGAAAGAAAAATGATTGTGAGAGCAGAGAAGGAACAAAAACAAGCATATGGAATATAAGGAGGAAAATGGCAAAAAAAAAAAAAGAGGGAGAGAGAGAGAACAGAGAAAGATAAAGAATTAAAAAAAAGAAAAGTAAAGAAGGAAAAATAGAGTATGAAAAGGAAAGAATAAAATAAGATATATGAAAGAAAAAGTAGAAAAATTAGAAGAAAAGGAAAAATAATAAACAGGTGATAAAAAAGAAAAAAATAACAGACTTAGTGCCTGCCTGCTAGGATCTCCCTTTGGATACAGCTCTGATGTTCTGAAGCTGGTGTAAGCCAATGTTAGGTGCTTTTCACACCTAGCCCTAGGCAGCCTGTTCGAAGCTACAAGTGATCCCTAGTTTGTGGCTGTCTCCTCTGAGCTTAGCTGCTCCCAGGGTAGGCCAAGCTGCTATACAAAGCTGGCTTTATCAGTACAAGGCTCATGGATGGGTCAACAAATGTCCCAAGGCACTGCAGTTTCTACCTCCACCTGCCTCTGCCTGCTGGCCTGCTGTCAATCTTATCACTGACTCATCTGTTTCTGAGAGGGCTTCTGGAAGAATTGGAAGGATGAGACCCCTGGATCTTCATGGGGGAAGGTGGTGTTCAGACTTCAGGTAAGATGGTGGGTGTGTTCCCCCACCCCCAAGCAACATGTCTGTCTGTCCTTATTTCCCTGAACTTGTCAGGGGGGAGGCCCTAGTAGGAAAGTGGGTGGGGCCTCCACAGCCCAGAATTTAGGTCTGCCAGAAGCCAGGAGTCTGTTTCTATAGCTTCATGTCGGGGGCAATGCCAATCTGGTTCCCTGGAAAGTGTATAAAATGACTGTGCCCTAAAGCCAGTTTCTGACACCCACTGAATCTGACTATGTTTCTCCTCACCAGGGGTTAAGATGCAGGGCAGGAAGAAAAAAAGAAAAAGAGAAAAAGATGCAGGATGGGGCAAGGAGGATCCCAGAGGGTAGGCTGAGGGGTATTCTACAGAGTAGAGTAATTGTTTTTTCCCTGGGACGGGCTTGCTCATCTTAGATAAAATGGGACTTATGCCCAAGATGGAGGCATAGGCAGATACGTTTTGTTCTTCACACAACCAAAAGAAGAATAACAACCAATTTAAAAAGAAAAAATAACCAAAACTGCCAGAAAATCAAACTGTATGGATGTCTGACAACCAAGGAGTTAAAGAGGAAACATTCACTCAGACTGGTAGGAGGGACAGAGACGGGCAGCTGGGGTGAAGAGGATACATGGCAATGTGTCAGCAAGCAGACTGGGTCAGTCCACATATGTGTGTGGAAAAACCAGGAGGAACAACTGGGGAGCAAGATAGACCATGCAACCTAGGCTTCCAGTGAGGAGAAATAAATCCTCAAAACCTCTGGCTTTAAAAACCTGTGGGGATTGAAGTGGTGGGAGAAACTCCCAGCCTTGCAGGAGAGTTCATTGGAGAGACCTATGGAGTGCTAGCATGTACACAAACCCACCCAGGAATCAGCACCAGAATGGCCCAATTTGCTTGTGGGTAGTGGGGGAAGTGACTGAAAGCAGGATGAGAACCAAGCAAGAGGCATTGTTCCCTCTCTGACCCCTCTTCCACACACAATGCCACAATGCAGCCAAGTGGGTTGCCCCACCCTGGTGAATACCTAAGGCTCCACCCCTTACAACATAACATGCGCACTGAGACAAAAAAATATGGCTCAAATGAAAGAACAGATCAAAGCTCCAAAAATAGAACTAAGTGATGAAGATACAGTCAACCTATCAGATGCACAGTTCAAAATACTGGTAATCAGGATGCTCACAGAAATGGTTGAGTATGCTCACAAAATGGAGGAAGAAGTGAAGGCTATGCAAGTGAAATAAAGAAAAATGTACAGGGAACCAACAGTGATGGGAAGGAAACTGGGACTCAATCAGCGATTTGCAGCAGAAGGAAGAAATAGACATTAAACCAAAATAGAATGAAGAAACAAGAATTCAAAAAATGAGGAGAGGGTTAGGAACCTTCAGGACAACTTTGAACATTCCAACATCCAAATCATAGTGGTGCCAGAATGAGAAGAGGAAGAGCAAGAAATTGAAAATTTATTTGAAAAAATAATGAAGGAGATCTTCCTCAATCTGCCAAAGGAAATAGACTTATAGGAAACTCAGTGAATCCCAAAGAAAGTGGACACGAGGAACACACCAAGGCACACCATGATTACATTACCCAAGATTAAAGATAAGGAGAGAATCTTAAAAGCAATAAGAGATAAGGAGACTGTAACCTACAAAGGAGTTCCCATCAGACTGTCAGCTGATTTCTCCAAAGAGACCTTGCAGGCAAGAAGGGGCTGGAAAGAAGTATTCCAAGTCATGAAAGGCAAGGACCTACATCCAAGATTGCTCTATCCACCAAGCTTTCATTTAGAATGGAAGGGCAGATAAAGTGCTTCTCAGATAAAGTCAAGTTAAAGGAGTTCATCATCACCAAGCCCTTATTATACAAAATGTTAAAGGGACTTATCTAAGAAAAAGGAGGTGATCAATACTATGACCAGTAAAATGACAACACACTCACAGCTATTAACAACTGAACCTAAAAACAAAACAAACTGAGGAAACAACTAGAACAGGAACAGACTCACATAAATGGAGATCATGTGGAGGGTTATCAGAGGGGAGGGGAAATGGGGAGAGTGGGGGAAAAGGTACAGGGAATAAGAATCATAAATGGTAGGTACAAAATAGATAGGGGAAGGTTAAGAATAGTGTGGGAAATGGAGAAGCCAAAGAACTTATATGTACAACCCATGGACATTAACTAAGGAGGGGGAATGCTGGTGGGGGCAGTACAGGGTGGAGGGGAATAAAGGGGAGAAACAAATGGGACAACTGTAATAGCATAATCAATAAAATATATTTAAAAAAAGAAAAATGGCTGCTGTGGTATGAAGGGATGTCTTGGCACAGGGATCCCAGTAGCCATATCCCCATGTTTCTCCCCAATACCTTGCACTCCAGACTCTCCTCAGTCAGCTCCAGTCCACACAGTCCTCTTTTCGCCAGAGCCAGAGGTGAGTGGTTATGAACAAAGACACCTGTGCTTTGGCCCTTTAAAAAGTAGTGGTTTTGTCTGCAGTGGGCTCTGTCTCTCTCCAGCAAATAGAAATGCCCTGGCCTTTCACTGCTAGATGCTACATGGGTGGCTGAACTCAGCTCTGGCACTCTGTGCTTAGGAGCCACTTCTGGGGTCCAGGCTTCACTCCTCTCAGGGGGAAGTTCCCACAGCTGTGCAGCAACCTAAAACCAATGCCCGTGGGAGTCGGGCTGACCCTTTTTGTGTCCTTGCCCTTCCTATCAGTCTCAAGGTATTTTCTGCCCATGCTTGTTTAAATTTCTCCTCTTCAGGTAGTCTTGTTTGGTTATTTTGGGTAGCTGTTCTCCTCTTTAGTTTTATTTCCAGATTTGTCCTGTGAGAAGGTGTGAGAAATATACTCCTACTCTGCTGCCATCTTGTGAGCCCCCTTATGAAAACTCCCCAAAGATCCTGGGGCTTTAGGTGCATTGAGCTGTATTTTGAATATATACCTGTTTCCAGGCCATTTCATGAGGATGAGAAAGTGAAACAGAACAATTTGTGAACTCCAACAAATATCCACATATATTTGTTAAAAAGTCTTAGTGGTGCCAACAACCTATAGGAAATTTACAGTGGGTGCCTTAAAGCAGATGGAAGATTGTCCAAGAGGATAATTTTAAAGCCACATATATTTGGATGTTTATAATCACATATCACTCAGGTCAGAAGAAAATTTTACTGAAAACTAGAAAATATTTAGAATTGAGTGACAGAAAATACTGAATACCAGAGTTTGTGAGGGTACAACTAAAGTAATACTTAGGGAGAATATATACCTCTAACTTCTTATATTAGGAAAGTTGAAAGTCTAAAAAGTAACTTAAGAGATTTTTAGAAATAAAACAATGGGAAAGTAGAAGGAAAGAGCTTCAAAAAGCTGAGAGCAGAAATTAATAAAATAGAACACAAAACCAAATCAAAAAGAACAGAAAAATAAAATGCTAGTTTTTATATGAATATAAAGATGACAAATAGACACTCTAGAAATGCCAGGATAAGCTTGATCTCATATACTTGGGTGCTATGTTAACAGAAAACTATTGTAGTTAAAGTTTGTATTTCTTCACATATAATTATATTCTTTCTAATAAAGTTATTGATTAAATAGAGAATTAAGTGTGACATAGCCTTTGTAAGTTCATCTTGTAAATGCATTCCCAAATGAAAAAAAATACAATGAAAATCTGGTTGTTTGAAAAAGATGAATAAAGCAGACCACTCTCTGGAATAAAAGGAATGAAGGCACAAATAAACAGTAAGAATGAGAATATGTGTAAAGTAACTGATATAGTAGATAGGTTACTTAAACCATAATAAGAGAACTTTATAAACACATTTATGCCAGTAAGTATGAGAACTTTGATGAAACAGATCATTTCATATAAAACTACAATTTGCCAAAATTTACTCAAGAAGAAATGGGAAAACTGAGCAGACTTATGATTATTAATGAAATTGAAGCAGTGGGTAAATCTACTAACTAACCAACCAAGAAGCAAATACACAACTTACTACGCACCTCCTGGATACTTGGTTGTACACGTGAGGTCATCCAACATTCAAAAAATAGATGATCTCAACACTCATACAAACAATTGCAGTGAATCCCTTCCAACTCATTCTACAAGGCTAGCATAACTTTGATGCCAAACCAGGCAAGGCTACTGTCATAAAGGAAAATTACAATCTAACTTCACCTTCATTTCAGGCTGGTGAAACCCTGAACAGAGAACCCAGCTAAGTCCTGCACAGATTTCTGACCTACAGAAGCTATGAGGTAATAAATTTTGGGGTTTTAAAAAATATTTTATTTATTTATTTTTAGAGAGAGGGGAAGGGAGGGAGAAAGACAGGGAGAGAAACATTGATGTGCAAGAGATTCATCAATCGATGGCCTCTTGCATACCCCCAACTGGGGACTTGGCCCACTGCCCAGGCATGTGCCCTGACTGGGAACCGAATGGCGACCTTTCAGTTCGCAGACTGGCGCTCAATCTACTGAGCCACACCAGCCAGGGCAAATTTGCGTTTTTGTTTTTGTTTTTTTAAAACACTAAGTCTAGGTCCCCAGCGAGGGGCATGTGGGGGGCAGGCACATATTGATATTTCTCTCCCTCTCTTTCTCCTTCCCTTCCCCTCTCTCTAAAATTAAATAAAATCTAAAAAATACCCACTAAATCTGTGGTAATTTGTTATACAACAATAAGAAACTAATAAAAGTAAGCAAAGGCAATATGTAAATGAATGAACAAGGAATGCTGTGTTCCAGTAGAACTTTATTATGGATGCTGAAATTTGAATTTTGTGAATTTTCATGTGTCACAAAATATTATTCTTCTTTTGATTTCCTTTGTGGTCTGTCATAGACCAGTGTAGAGGGATGGATTTTGGCATGTGAGTTATAGCTGACAACCCCTAATCTAGGAATTAGTGCATTTTCTAATCACACCCTCTGAACTTTTGAGAATTTTTCAGGTCTGATAAGAATATGGATATGAGTCTCTAACACAGTCTTTGCTTCAAGATATGAAATGAGTTACAGCTCATTTTCTTCACATAGGATGATAAACATCATAGTATTTTTCAAATGTACAGTTTAAAAACAATTTTCTTCAACTGTAACACAATAGAAATAAATTCATTCACTGTGAAAATTTATTCTGTCTTGGTACTTGCACATCTTTTATTCTTATCTCCTTGTGAAAATAGTGGTACATGATTTTATTTTTAAATGGATATTTTAGTAATAATAAACATTGACATTCGTTGACCAGTAAAAAATAAAACAATTTTCTCTAATGGTCTAAGTTTCTTCTAAATATCAAATCTAAACTATAAAAACATTTAATTTATACATTTTAACACTCAAATAGGTTCAAAGGGACATTGCCAGCTATCTAATAACAATATTATAGTTATTTATTTATTTTACATCCCCAAAGAAGCAATTTTATTCTTTTGATTGTATGATTCTAATTAGTTGATACACATGCATGGCCTTTCTTAAGACATGTTAATTAGTGTGAATGTTGCTATAACAATCATGTGGTAATTTACATTTCCTGAATATCTGGTATATCATGCATTAATTTTTATCATTTAATGAAATTACTAAATCACAAATTTAGAATGCTGTGTGTAAGCTCTCTTTAATTAGAAATGAAGGTATGAAAGCAGGCAGAATGCTTGGAAATAGCAGTTTGCCCAGGTAGACATACTTTGGGGAAAACTTTCTGGATTAGTTTTCTAGGGCTGCTATAATGAAGTATCACAAATCAGGTAGCTTAAAACAACAGAAATTTATTCCCTCACAGTTGTGGAGGCTAGAAGTCTAAAATCAAGTTTTCAGCAGGGCCATACCCCTTCTTGTAGGGAAGACTCCTCGCTTCTCTCTCTCCTAGCCTCTGCATTTTGCTGGCAATCCTTGATGCTCCTTGGTTTGTAGATGCATTGCTCCAATCTCTGCCTTTGTCACCACATGACTATCTTCTCCCTGTGTCTTTCTTTTCCTTCCTTCCTTCCTTCCTTCCTTCCTTCCTTCCTTCCTTCCTTCCTTCCTTCCTTCCTTCCTTCCTTCCTTCCTTCCTCTTTCTCTCTTCCTCCCTCTCTCCTTCCCTCCTTCCCTTCTTTTCTAAGTAAATAATTAAGAGCATGTATTAAACCACTTTAATGGAAATTGCTTAAAAGTGAAAGCACTCTCAACTTTATAGTTTCCCTGAGATTGCAACTTTTGGCCTCTGTTAACACTATTTCAGAAAAAAGGAATATGAACTAAGACCACCTTCCAGTCACCCTAATGTGGGTACTTTATTGCACAAAAAGATTAAATACACTCTTTTAAACAATTGTAGCTCTACTTTTTGCTTAGTAACCTAAATTCAAGAAACAGTGTGATTTTATGTACTACTGTATTAATACAAAGTTCAATAAAGTCTATTAGAAAGTTTCTTTTTGAATAAACAGTAGAAACTCAAACAATTTTTAAAAATTTTATTTATTTATTTTCAGAAAGAGGGGAGGGGAGAAAGAAAGAGAGGGAGAGAAACATTGATTGGTTGCGTCTCACACACCCCCAACTGGGGACCTGGCCTGCACGCAACCCAGGCATGTGCCCTGTCCTGGAATTGAACTAGGGACCTTTTAGTTTGCAGGTAGGTGCTCAATCCACTGAGCCACACCAGCCAGGGTAAAACTCAAAATTTGTAGGCTGCTATAAAATACTTAGGAATGTTTCATAATACTTTAAATTGATATCAAATGCCAAAAAAGTCAGAAAAATAAGACTAAAGAGCCTGTTAAAGGTTATTTTAGTTCATGAAAATTTCAATGCAGAAATGTTAATTCATGGTATACATAATTTAAAAGGTGTATCAAGTTGTTTAATAATTTTTTAAAAGTATTTCTGACCACAGGACTAAAAAACTGAACTATATACTTGCTCCCTACACAGTTCAGCATGAAGAAACAATTTCCATGCCCGAAGTAGCCCCAGCCACACATTTGCTGGCTATCTCCAAAGTTCAAGTACTATGGACACCCTGGAGGGTTTACAGTGGAGAAGTCTGAATTTGAGGATCAGACATCTCTTGGTGTTGCTGAGCCGATGATGGAGAAGTAACTACCGAGGAAATGACTTTCCTTAGATAATCAGTCTAGAGATGATAAAAATGCAACTCTAAGCATTCAAATGCCTGTACTTCCAAGACTTGAAAACAACGTGGATAACCTAATTTAAACCATTGAAAAGATGACAGACAGTCAGTCCAACCAACTTAAACTACTGGAGACAAAGGTTACCGTGCTTGAGACAAAAATAGAAAACTTCAAAGAGATGTCTCCTCCATGCATTCACAGGCTATGCAAGGTGCACCTCCAAAAGGTTCATTCTCTGCTAGTGTGGCACCTGATGAAACAACTCAACCACCTGCAGTTGCAGCAGTTAATGCCCAACCACAAGCCACTCAAGGAGATTTCTCTCCTATATGGAAAGCACTCTATAAGAAGCCAGACTGAATAAACTAGTACACAAAGCCTAATGAACTTTCTATCTGCCAGCGAAGGGAATCTCAAGGACATTTCAACAATAACAACAAAATGTATTTTGTATAACATTGATCTGTATGTGAACTTTATTTGATGCTTAAGACAGTTGTCTGTAACTGCATTAGAGGACAGGTGGAGAGTGACCAGAGGAGAGAGAAGAGGGATTTCGGGGGAGAGGGGGAGGGGTTTATAGGAAAAGCTAGGGGGAGGGTGGTAATGGGAGGGAGGGAGGGAGGGGGGTTGGGAGGGCTTGATTGGGTGGGAGGTAGGCAGGGGGGGTGGGAGGGCTTGAATGGGAGTAAGGGGGAGAAAACTGTACTTGAACATTCATTTAAATAAAAAATAAAAAAAGACAGTTGTCTGTAATAGAATGATTACAAGTGTGAAAATGAAATGAATCATTTATGTGCCTGTTGATCTATTTTCCTGAAGCTAAATGTTTCTCTGTGTGTTTCTGTATGTCATCTATTCTTCTCATAAGGACGTCAGTTGTATTGGATTAGGGCCCACCCTAAGGAGCTCATCTTAATTGGATTACATCTGAAATTATTCCCAAACAAGGTTACATTCACAAGGACCAGGAATTCAGACTTCCACATACCTTTTTGGGGGATATAATTCAACCATAACACTTTCCCAAAGAAAAAGATAAGAATGTTAGATAGAACCAGAATATTAGATTAGGAATGACCTTAACATTCTTCTACAATAACCACCTAGTTTTTTTACATTTGGAAAAACTGAGGCATAGGAAGATTAGGAGATTTGCCCAAGGTCACAAAACTAGACAAAGACGGAGTTGGGACTGAAAATCCGTATTGATAGGGAAATGTAGAAAGCATGCAAATATGTTTCTGGGTAAACACCTTAAATACTTAAAGTTGGCCCTAGGAAAAAGAGTGTTTCTCACCTCTCTTTTATTCCTCTTTTACTCCCTGATGGAACCTCCTTATCCTTACTCTTTCCTCTGAAACAGGTGACATTTACTGAGTGCCTTCCTATGTGCTGGGCATTGTGCTAACTCTCCTGTAGTACTATCTCATTTAATTCTCTTAACAGCGGTAAGTGCTATTATGACCCCATTTTACAAATGAGGAAACTGAGCTTCAAAGAGGTTAATTAACTTATGCAGAGACTCACAGCTTGTAAGTGGCTGGGCTAAGGTGCTAACAGAGGCAGAGCCCACATTCTTAATGACTTTGCTATGCTAATCTTCCTCCATGCCATTGACCTCTCTCACCACCATCTGTTTCTACACCTTTTATACTTTGTGCAAGAACCCATCTGAAGGCCCTTCTTAAGCCCACCTTCCCAGAGAGGGTCCTACATTTCAGAATCACCTCTTGGACTCTGCCTATTTCCAACATGAGGTGGTAGAGAAAGTAACCAACTGTCTGTATGAACAGGGCAACCCAGGGGCCTAGCATTTGTTTCTGAAAGGGTCTAGGACCTGTTTCTCAAATTTGAGGATTCAGAAATTTTGGTTGGCTTCCACAGGAGTGTTCAGGTCTAGGGTAAGAATCCCTACCCTGCTCCCCCGACCTAAATTACAAATGGCTGATTGCTAATCCAGGATACCAATTTAGGAATTCACACAGAGAAATATGCCTGCCAAGTGTTGCAAGTATTGCCAAAACAGAAAATGGAGTGCTGCTCAGACAGGACCTTGCCAGGGGGCCTCTAGTTAGATTCTAATGCCCATGATCTAGGTCCTGGTCTCCCCTCACCAAAGGGCCTAGGGCAGATGGAGTGGGAGTGCTGACCACAGGCTTGACTTTTGGATAGCAGAGTCCAAGGGACTTTTGGGACTTTTTGGCAGCCTGATACAGAAAGCCAGGCACTGTATGGAGAAGAGTCAAGGTTTTAACAGGAAAGACAACATCATGAAGTAAATCCGAAGGATGTGGGAGGACAGAAAGAGGAACATGAGGAGGGGATTTGTTAGCCCAGAGAGACAGGGATAGCAGGGTTAAAAGGAGATGCAGCACCAAATTCTTGGCTCAGTCTGGATCTCACCTCTGACTCTGGATTTGGGCCTGCACAAGGTCATCCTGGTGATGAGACCTCACTTTTCTCCTAAGGGCTTTGACTTGACCTGATCCTTGGGGTTTGGACAGCCTATGCTGCCTCTGGTAGAAGCCTCACATTCTGACTCTGGCCCCATAAAACCCTGTCTTCCCTGGAAAGGAAGGCTTCAGATATGTAGCTATAAAACTATGATTTCTGAGGTCCCTACCAACTGCCTTAGCAATACCCTGCCCTGTCTACTCCCTGAGTCTGTGATGACACAGAAGGAAAATACAGAGTTCCATGCATGGGTTTCCACTTTGGTGGTCCAAAATGTACAAGTGAGAAAATATTCCATAGTCAACTCCATAGTTGCTTCTAAGAGCTGGAAAGGCTATAGGTAGAAGTTTTACAGGAGACATGTTGGATTTTTCTACATGGCTTGCTTTTCTCTTTTTGCATTACTGGATTTAAGTTTTCTACCTCTGTCATTTCTCTCCCACTTTTGGTCATTCCTGTGATAGGCATTAACTTCTTATTTTATTAGTAAATGTTAATCATACACAATCAGTCAGGGTCATATCAACTGCTCCTGTGGTTCAGTCACCTTGTCTGGCAACCACTCAAGTCAGTGAGTTCCCTTGGAGCAAAGTACTGCCGGTTAATCCCCAAGGGCACAAAGTGCCTGGCACAAACAGGAACTTAAGAAATGTTTGTTGAATGGATGAAGTAAGCATATGATTGAATGAATCACAGAAGACTCATTTGTAAATTGTGCTTGTGGTCCAGTTTGTCCAAACATTTTCAGGAAAGCAGGTTGTAGCTACTCTTGCAGCAAAGTCATAAGATACTTTAAAAAATTACACAGCTAATACTGAATACGTTATTATCATAAAATATTCAAACATTCTGGAAGTACACAGAAATAAAGTTATTACCCTTCTTATTACCACCTGAATCCCAGTCCCTTACCTCAGAGGTAACCACAGTTCAGGGTGCATAATTCCCATCTACTTTCCATGTGTTACATGCACATGTAATATATATGCATTCATGTGTGTATATGCATTTACTCCATAAGTGGGATTACAGCATATTTATTGTTTTACAACTTATTTTTTTTCTGAATTAACAGTATGTCATGAATATCTTTCTATGTCAACCCAGACTGGTGTGGCTCAGTTGGTTGGGCATCATCCTGCAAAGTGAAGGGTTGTTGGTTGGATTTCCAGACAGGGCACATGCCTGGGTTGTGGGTTCTGTCCCTGATTGGGGTTCATATGAGAGGTGACTGGTTAATGTTTCTCTCTTGCATCAATGTTTCTCGCCCTCCGTTTCTCCCTACCTTCCTCTATCTCTAAAAATAAAAATCTTTAAAAAATATTTTTCCATGTCAGTACATCTACTTCATTACTTTTAATGACTGCTTAGTACTCTGTAACATAGACATACCATATTTCATTTAACTAGTCCTATACAGGTAGGTATTTCAGTGGTCTACAGTTTGTCTCTAATATAAACATTGTTGCAGTAAAGATCCCTGCTATTTATATATGCAGGGTAGGGCAAGAGTAGGTTTACAGTTGTTATATGGAAAATAATACAATAATAATATAAGAATAAATTCTGTTTTGCATACTCACAACTGTAAACCTACTCTTGCCCCACCCTGTATATATTGCTTATGTTTTATTATTTAGTAAAACTAGTCCCCCTGCCCCCTTATTCTCCCTTTTCAGCAGTTTTCTCGTTAATCTTCCTTGCTTGTTTTTCCATATGACATTATATGAGCTTCCCAAGCCCCCAAAGTAGGCAGTTTACTGGGATCATGTTAAATTTATAAGTTAACTTAGAACGAATTGAAATATATTAAGGTTGTATCTTCCTATCCAAAAAAGTCTTTCTCTTTGCTTTTCTCTGAAGTTCCTAAAAATATTTTATTTAAAAGTTACTACAAAATTAATAAATGTCTGTTTAGATATTTTAAACCACTTAGAACTATATAAAGTAAAAATTAGGCTCTGGCTGGTTAACTCAAATGGTTCCAGTGTTGTCCCAATACATCAAGGTTATGGCTTCCAACCCCAGTCAGGGCACATACAAGAATCAACCAAGGAATGCATAGTAAGTGGGACAACAAATTGATGTTTCTCTCTCTCTCCTTTCCTCTCATTCTCTAACAATCAATAAGTAAAAAATCTTTAAAATTATAAAAAATAAAAGCTTTCTGAATGTGAACTGTAATTGAAAACTCAAATAAAAACAAACAAACAAACAAATAAATGTTCAATAAAAGCCTTCTGACTCCCCTCCTCCCCCATTTCCACTACTCTTAGGTGACCACTGTTACGAGGTCATGGTGTTTCAGTCTCCTGCCCCTTAAAAAAAATAAGAGCATGTCTTTTGTGTGATATGCAACTTCTGTTTTCCACTTAAACTATCTTCTGAGTAACTTTCTGTGTCAGCACATACAATTCTGCCTCAATCTTTTAAAATTATTGTAGCACATTACACACTGTAGACCTATCATATTTTTTAAAAATACAATGCCCTGTAGTAGATACTTGGGTATCTCTAAATTTTACCATAATAATCATCCATTTAATATAGTGTTACACACATGTGCATATTTTTGTAAAATAAATTCTTAGCAGTGGAATTGCTCACATCAAAAGGCATTGCACATTAAAAATTTTGATTGATATTGCCAAATTGCACCCCCCCAAAATTTTTGTACCAACTGTAAAACAGAGTGCATGTTTTTCAAAACCTTGTAAACACTAAGGTGATTACTCTTTTAATATTTGCTGATCTATAGTTTTCATCCATTTCTGAATTACAGGTCAGGTTGAACATGTTTTCGTGTTTGTCGGCCATTTGTAATTTGTCTTCTGTGACGAGTTTGTGTCTTACCAATTTGTCTACTTTTGTTTCTTTCTTACTGATTTATAATAGTCCTCTGTACATTATTACTATTAGTCATTTGCTTTTCATATTTGTTACAAATATTTTTCTCAGTTTTGTGTCTTTTGGCTTTGTTTGTGATGCATTTTGGCAAAACTGTATATAGCCAAATGTTTAAATCTTTATCCTTTTTGGTTTCTGGATTCCAAGATTATCAAAATATTCTCTTATATTTTATGCCTGGTATTGTTTTATTTATAAATTGGAATCTTAACTCCATCTGGAATGTGTTTTTGTGTAGGAGGTGAGGTAGCGATCTGGCTTTATGTGCAACTATTTGTCTATGACTAATAAGTTAAGTATTTTTAGCTGCTAGAAAAGGAGCTAACACAAACTAGCTTAATGGGAGGAAAGGGAACTTATTATGAGAATATGAACTATTTCCCCAAAACCCTAGGTCTGGGTTGGAGTTTAATTTTCTAAAGGGCTGGAATCTGGGAAGGAAAAGGAAGGTGATTAGAACACAGAGTAGTTTATTTCCATTTCTCATTTCTGCTGCTCTTGGCTTTCTCTGCTACTTGATTGTATTAGTGGAGGCTGACAGGCCATACCAAAGCTGAACAACTAAGGTTTCAGGCCTCCTCCCTTGAAGATGCCAGCCCTTCAGACTGGAAGAGACTCTGATTAGTCCATTTTGGGTCAGGGGCTCACCTCTTATCTGATCACTTACAGCTACGGCACATGGATCACTTCATATAAACATGGCTCTTGTGAACTCAATCCTGAAAACCTGTGGGTTGGAAATGGAGAAGATAGAGAGGGTAGATGTTCTCCAGGAGGAATCACTGTGACCTGGCAGACACATCTACTACACTATTTGTCCCAGTGCCATATTTGAGCAATGTCTCTTCTCCTCCTCACTATGAGTAGTCTTTTCCACTCTTCTAGATGACCCTTTCATACCACATTTACTATGGCAGGTGAACAGGGTTCAGTTGCTAAAGGACACTCATGGGACTGAAATGGCAGTGCTTACAAATGTACAGGTTAATACAATATAACAAGGACTCCTATTTTCTTCCTCTCTAAGGGCCATGGCAGGATACTTTCTCACTCAGATCAGGAACCACTTACATATGCAAGGAACACCTCAGAACCAGAGAGTCTGCAATGCAGTCTTGGTTATTTTATTTTATTTTTTTACATTTTGCCTGTTACATTGGCATATTCCTCAACAACAGAGCTCTGGGATGGAGGGGCAAGTGGCACACTGAGACCAGGTGCAAACCATCAATCTCACTGTTACAATATATAATGTTGACCAGCTATTACCAACTATCTTGCATCTCAACAGACCCATGGTAACAAAGCACCACCATTAACCAGTATGCTTCAGATGTTAATTAAGGTCAGTGCCATGCGGGAACTTCAGTAAAACAGCTCAGGCTAATTCTAGAACTACTAGAATTTACCTGACAGTACACACACTTTTTACTTTCTTCTTGAGCCTCTGTACTCCCTCTCCTATCTTCGCTCTCATCTGCTAACCTTGCTTCCTATTTCACTGGGAAAATAAGAGCAAGCAAAAGAGAACTTCTACAGGCTCTCAACCTTTACAACCTACCTTCTTACCTGCAACTGTCTTTATTCCCTGCTGGCCCTCTCTGTGCACACTAAATTCCATCCCCATTTTCCTACTCAAGTATCTCACTCCATCAGTTTCTCTCTCTCCATTGCATCTTTCCTATCTGCATACAAAGATGTTATTTCGTTCTGGCTGGTGTGACTCAGTGGATTGGGTGCCAGCTTGTGAACCGAAAGGTCACCGGTTCGGTTCCCGGTCAGGGCACATGCTAGGGTTGCAGGCCAGGTCTCCAGTTAGAGGCGTGTGAGGGGCAACCGACAGATGTTTCTCTCCCTCTCTTTCTCCCTCACTTACCCTCTCTCTAAAGATAAATAAATAAAATCTAAAAAATTGTGAAAAAAATGCGTTATTTCTACTTTCTTTCTATTTAATTCAATTCCTCCTCTAGTTACTGTACTTTATCTTTCTCTGCTCCCCTGTAAAACAAAATTCCTCAAAACAGTTGTGTGTTCTTGGTGCCTCTAATCCCTTTCCTCCCATTCTCTCTGGCACCCATGACAGTCATTCTACCACTCTCACTAATCTGCTAAAACTGCATGTGAAAGCCTCCCCTATAAAAACAAATGATCTGACCCAACCTGTCAATAGTGCCCAGGCTGAGAAACCCTGCTGTATGCGGTCTATTCTTTGCCCAGATATCTACATGGCTATGCCTTCACTTCCTGGTCTTTGCTGAAATGTCACCTCAGAGATGCCTGCCATATTTAAAATTGTAATCCCTCCAACCCCCATCTCTCTTTCCTGAGTTTTCTAAAAAGTGCTGATCATTCTTTGATGTACTATGTTTTATTCATTGTTTATCTCTTTCTTCTATGAGAATTTAAACTCCACTTAAGGCAGAAATTTTGAGTGTTGCATGTCTACATCAATATGACTAAAAAATATTTATTAAATGAATGAATGAATGGCCGACTTTATCATATAGGATAGTTATAGAACACATCAGGGCAGGAGCTGAACAATATAAAAGACTCCCCTTTTTCTCCAGGGGTTCCTCCCTGTACTATGTTCGCTTTGCCCGCTCCCAGAGGAAAACATCTCTCAATGCCAGAGACTGGGGAAAAGGAAAGGAATTATTATTTATTTAAAAGTTATACAGACTAAAGTTCTTTAGAATACCCACAAATGCACACAGTCCTTACTTCTCTCTCTGCCCAGTCCAGGGTACTTTATCTCAGGAAAGAAGTAGGAGTCCATGATTCAGGCTCCTGGCACCATCAGCTGTGTCACCACCAGGATCTCCAGTTAATCCAAAACCACTCTCCTGCTTCCTAAGCCACGTGGCAAAAGGGAGCAGCCCAAAGCCGTGTGGTCCTAACTCTCGCCCAAGTCTCGGGGTCCCTACTCCACCAAAGCCACATAGTCCCAACAAGACACCCAAACTGAGTGGTCCCCGAAAAGACACCCAATGGCTGCTAAGCCTGGGTTTAAATCCCACTGCCAATCTTCCTCTGCAGCCTCATTTCTGGCTCCTCCCACAATTGGCCACAGCTGCCAGCATTCCTGCAGATGTGGCCATGTGGTGTGGAGCCAGTCATCTCCAAGCTCTTCTGGAACCCATTACAAATTCCTATTTGGGATCCCCCTCTGCACCCTGTTACAAGATTATGCTGTCCCATATATTTGAGCCTGTTTCTATATTCCATTCTGATCCATTGAACTGTCAATTCCTGTATCATATTTTTAATTACTATGGCTTTATAATATACCTTTTAACCTCTTTTCCTCAGATTTTAATGTATTTTATTATAATTTTGTCAAGTTCCTCATCACTCTCTTCAGAGAATTTCTTTCTAGAACACAGGTGGCAAACACAAGGCCCAAGGGCCGAATCTGTCCCTTCACCTTGTTTTATCGGGCTGGCACCTTGTTTGTACCTGGTGGCAGAGCCGAGCTCTCGCTTAACTGTTAAGGAGTAGTTACATTCATACAGTCCTAACATTATATTCGGCCCTTTGAAGGCAACTGCAAGGCTGACGTGGCCCCCAGTGAAAATGATTTTGACACCCCTGCTTTAGGATTTTGTTTGGGTGTATGTTAGATTTATAGAGATTAATTTATGGAGAACTAACAATTTTATAATGTTGAGTCTTCCTATTTAAGAATAAAATGTATTTCTACTTATTGATGTCTCATTTTATGTCCCACAAGAGTTTTCTTTATATAGGTCCTCCTGCTCATTTTTTGCTCAGTCTTAGATATTGTTTGGGTTTTATTTATTTCTATTGTGAGTAGGATAATCTCATAATCAGCCAACTCAAACAAATATGAGGGGAAAATTAAATACAGAACATTCTTTTTCTTCGTTTTGTTTCCCTAACAAGAGTGCTCGAAGTGTCTGTTTCTACATTCTGATATCTTAACAACTTCACAGTTTCTTGTGATGTGAAAGATTTTGCAAATGTTCTTTGCAACCTGGATGCTCTATTTGGTTTTCCTTAATGTGCACACTTACTAAATTCAAAATTCACCTCTATAACACCTGGATTATTGTGGGAAAGAAGATTGAGATTCTATTCTGTGAGTAGTTGACAGCAATTTGTGGAATTGATTTGTATTTTTTAAAAGATTTCATTTATTTTTTTAGAGAGAGAGAAAAGGAGGGAAAAAGAGAGAGAGAGAAACATGTATGTGTGGTTGCCTCTTGCGTGTCCCCCACCAAGGACATGGCCCACAAACCAGGTGTGTGCCCTAACTGGGAATGGAATGGGTGACCCTTTGGTTTGCAGGTTGGCACTCGATCCACTAAGCCACACCAGCCAGGTCTTGATTTGTTGATCATAAGGAAAATTAACTATTCAGTTCACACTGAAACTCTTTTGTGTCAGCTTTTAGGTTTAAAGAAAGTTCAATTTGCAATGTTCAAATGCTATGGAAGCTACTTTATTTAATGGACCAATAGTGGTTTCTAACCCATGCAAAGCAAAAACATTTACCTTAAGAGCTTTAAAAAAAAAAAGCTCATGATTAAAATAATATTTTGGAATGCAATTACTTTAAGTCTGCTTTATAATGGAATGAACTGAAATGTGTTCAAAGCTAGAAAAATGCATTGCTACCATTTTATGTAATTTGTATGCTAGAAATGTTATATATTTTTAAAAGAGCTTAAAAAGCCCGTAATGGGCTGTCTTACCCATGTTTGTTCTCTTGTTTGTTAGAGAAAGCACATGGTCCCATTAGCCCCTGGGCATTGTGAGGTAAATAGACAGAAGCACTTACTGAATACATGGCTGTCACAGTGAGGCAGTCTTTTTGCCAATAATATGAAGAGAAATGTCTTGATTAAAGTTGGAGGTGGGGAGGCGCAATTTTGTCCCCATTGCAGATGTTTGATTAGCTGTGAAAATAGAACGTGTTCTATCTAAGCTTTGGGTTAATAATCTTAAAATCCATTTCTGTGGTGCTTGTTAAAAAACAATCAGATGTGACATTGAAAGCAGAAGCCATTAAAAGAAAACAATGAATGCTTAGACCACATTAAATAAAACAACCAAATGCTTTGAAAACACCACAAATTATGTTGCAAGTAAAACAGCATTTGGGGAAAATGTATTTGCAACATATATGACAGGTTTCTAACAAATGGATTCAAATAACAAGAAGACACATGCTCAAATAGAAAAATTGGCAAAGTCCCCAGTTGCAATACAAAAGAGGAAATACAAATGGAAATAAACATGAAAAGCTGTTGTGCTTTACTGGTGATCAGAGACATGCAAATTAATATACTATTGCTATTTTAAAATTTTATCATGGTGACAAAGATTAAAAATTATTAGTGTCCTGCCCTGGCTGGTGTGGCTCAGTGTACTGAGCACCAACCTGTGAACTAGAGTGCCACCAGTTCCATTCCCAGTCAGGGAACATGCCTCGGTTGCGGACCAGGTCCCCAGTTAAGAGTGTGTGAGAGGCAACCTATCGATGTATCTCTCACATGTCAATGTTTCTCTCCCTCTCTTTCTCCCTCCCTTCCCCTGTCTCTAAAAATAAATAAATAAAATTATTAGTGTCCAGTGCTTAACAAGATGTGGGGAAAGGGCAGCTCTCATATATGTTACTGTTGAGAATGTCAGTTGGGGGCAATTTGGCAATAGGTGTCAAAACTGAAAATGTGTGTACTCTTTATCAATTTCAGAATTCGGAAATTTATCTTAGAGGAATGAATATTTTGCGTGTACACAAAAAATATCTTTAGAGATATTCATTGCAACATTATTTATAATTGCCAAGATTAACAGCCTAATTGTTCATCAAAATGGAACTGTATGAGATATAGCCCTGGCCAGTGTGGCTCAGTTGGTTTGAGCATTGTCCTGTGCACCAAAAGGTTGGGGGTTTGATTCTTGGTCAGGGCACATATGTAGGTTGCGGGTTTGATCCCCAGTTGGGGAATGTATGGGAGGCAACCAATTGATGTTTCTTACTCTCGTTAATGTTTCTTTTTCTCTTCCTCTTTCTGTCTCTCTAAAATCAAGAAACATTTTTCAAAGAGAATTTAATAAATATATTATAGTAATCCTTACACTAAATAACTTCTAAAAATAATGAAGTATATCTATATGTGCCAACAGGGAACAATTCCAAGAGCCTTTACTGAGAAATGCAGGTCCCAGAACACAAAGTATGATTACTGTCTCTAATTCTACCTCTTTCATGCTCTCTGACTCCAACCAACTCTTGGCAAGTTCTCCATTACTATTTATGTCAGTGATGCTAAAGTTTAATCTCAAGTCTCACATGCAATTCTCATTAATTGAAATAGTTGATCACTTTTTCCTCTTTGAAACAATTTTCACTTGGCTTCCAGGCTCTTACACTCTCCTGGTTCCTTTTGGCCCCATTGGCTCCTTTATTTATCCCTCTTCCTTTCTCCAACTTACTCAACAGTAGAGTTTCCAGGGCTTCATCCTGGTCCACCACTCTTCTCTCTCTGTCCTCACTCCATACCCAAATTCATGGCTTCAAATACATTCCATGTGCCACTGTCTCCTTAATTTACTTCTTCAGCCAACCATTGCCTGGTGAATTCCAGACTCATATAGTCAACTGCCTACCAGACATCTTCTCTTAGCTGTCTAGTAGACATCTTAAACCTTTTCTGTCCCAAACTGAACTTCTGATTTTTACCCTGAAACCTTCTCTTCTCTTAATCTTCTATATCTCAGTAAATAGCAACTTCACTTACTCAGTTGCTCAGGCCAAAACCTGCATATCACCCTTGACTCCTCTCTTTCTTTTACACTCCATGCCTAATATCAAATTTACTGTGAAGCTAAGGAAGCTTAAGCATCAGAACCCTTCATTTGCAGAAGCTTCTTACAAAGCCCTAACAGTGAAATTAAGATGGTGATATGCCTTTGTAAAATTTGCAAAAGTAAAATATCTTAATTGCAATCAGTTAAGATAGCTCTCTTCCCACTCTAGCTTTCCCTTGGTCACTTTTCCCCTTGTGGTAGGGTTGGCTTTGGGTGGCTGTGGACATTTGGGGGAAAATTAAAGTGGGTCTATATTTATTTTGGGTGTGATCAGATATATTTGCTTGGCTTTCAGTCACTTCTATGTCATTGCTAACTATTCTGGTATAAAATGGCTTCCAGGAACACTTTTCCTCACACTGTGGTGACTAATGGTGTAGGACCAAAGACCATATCTAGGAATTAATGCATCCTACAGTATCCAGCATTGGAAATATGTGAATTTGAAGAGAAATAAGATTTGGAATGTACAGAGCCAGGAGCTAGCCTGTGGAAAGTTCTCCCATTCACTGGATATGTAAAAACTATATGTGGAAGATTCAGTACTGTCTAATCAGAATGGAAATTTTCTTCTGTTACTAAAATACTTAATAATGCAACATAGACAACTGTAAATGCACCATCCATATTTTACTGTGTTAAGACACTTAACATAAGATCTACATTCTTAACAAAAAAATTTTAAAAGATTTTATTTATTTACTGTTAGAGAGGGGGAAGGAGGGAGAAAGAGAGGGAGAGAAACATTAATGTGTGGTTGCCTCTTGATCACCACCTACTGGGAACCTGGTCTGAACCCAGGCATATGCTCTGACTGGGAATCGAACTGGTGACCCTTTTGTTCACAGATCAGTCGGCACTCCATCCTGTGAGCTACATCAGCCAGGGCAATTTTTTTTTAATTTTTATTTTTAGAGAGAGGGGAAGGGAGAGAGAGAAACATCCATTGGTTGCCTCTCAAACACCACCATTTGTGGACTTGGCTAGCAACCCTGACTTGTGTCCTGACAGGGAACTGAACTGACAACCCCTTGGTTTGCAGTATATCACCCAACCCACTGAGCCACACCAGTCAGGGCTACTCTCTTAACAAATTTTTAACTATACAGTACATTACTGTTGACTATAGGAACTATGTTGTATAGCAGATCCCTAGAAGTTATTCAATTTGTATAACTGAAACTTTAAACTCATTGAATAGTAATTTCCCATTATCTACCTACCCTCAGCTCTTGCCAACCATCATTCTATGCTTTGCTTCCAAGTCTATTTTATTACATGTGGAATCATGCAATATCAGTCTTTTAGAGACTGCCTTGTTTTACTTAGCACAATGTCCTCAAGGTTCATCCATATTGTAGCATGTGAAAGGGTTTCTTTCTTTTCCATAGTATGTATATACCACATTTTGTTTATCCATTCACTTGTCAGTGGACATTTAGGTTGTTTCCATAACTTGGCTGTTGTGGGAGTGCAGATGTCCTTCAAGATTCTCATTTCAGTTATTTTGGATATATTCCCAAAACTAGAATTCCTAGATCCTATGGTGGTTCTATTTTTAATTTTTTGAGAAAACTCCATATGGTTTTTTATAGTGACCATACCATGCTTTTATGGGAATCTTGTGAAATACAATTTATCAGAAATTCTATGTTTTCAGAGCACAAACCTTCAGCAGTACTACAAATTGTGATTTTGTCTAGGTGTGAATTCCATGTTTTATGTATCTTAGCATATTGGATCATGTTTTAGTATATCTGACTCATCTTGTTCTGATGAAGCCTTAAAGTTTCAGATGAAATGGCACATAAAAATGAGACAGACACAGTGAACTAGCCTGAACAAACAATTGTTCCAGTTACAAAATGCCCAAATACATTAATCAGTAACTCAATGTATGGGATATTAAGAGTGATTTGATTGTACAATTACATAACAATATATGCAATATCAATTTTTAAATACATCTGAATTACTCATATAAATACCTTATTTTCAGATCAGTTTTGTGTTTGTTCATTGGAATGGTTGATGGACAAGAATTTAAATATGATAGGGAGGAAGCAAAATATGTAAACTGAAATAAAGATTAGTCTGCCAAAACCTGACTTAATATCACAATGGAAATTTTAAAAACTCTATCAATGATAAAAATGAGATAAAAGCATCAATAATAAAACAAATTTTGATTAACTATGTGAGAGGAGAGAATTATCTTTCCATTCTTTTGCAGAAAATATTATAAAATCATCATAAGGACAGATGTATAAATAGTATACAATAAACAATATAAAAGGTCTTATTAGGGTGTGTTAGAAAGTTAATATTGAGTTATTTTTCTAGATTTACTGATATTTATAGTATTTGTCAACTTTTATAAATTTGTAATATAGTGTTTAAAAAATACAAATGATCAATGAAACCAAGAGTTGGTTCATTGAAAACATAAACAAGATTGATAAACCTTTAATCAGACTCATCAAAACAACAACAACCAGAAAGGTCTTCTGTCAGGATGGAGGTGTAGGTAGACATGATTCACCTCTTTGTGTAACCATACAAAGAATTACAACTAAACCTCAAAGCAAATAAAACCCAGAACTGTCAGAAAATTGAGCTGTATGCAAGTCTGACAAACAAGGATTCAAAGAAACCACATTCATCCAGATGGGTAGGAGGGCCAGAGGTGCAGAGATGTGGTGTGGCACAGAGAGGTGGCAGCACTGGAGGATGATTCCACATTCATCTATGGTGGATAAAAATCAGAAGGGATACCTTAAGAGTGAGTGATCCCAGACCCAAGTCAACCCACACAGCCCAGGGTTTCAGCACTGGGAAAATAAATTCCCACAAGCTTTGGCTTTAATAACCAATGGGGGTTGGGGCAGCTGAAGAAACTGCCCGATTATCAGAAAACTTCGCTTAAAGAGCCACAACAATCTTAAAACATACACAAACCCACCCACTCTGGGATTCACCACCAGGGCAACAGCTGGAAGGGTGCCAGTCACACATGGGGAGTGGGTGAAGTGACTGGAAATGGGGGAAATGCTGGGATAACCTCCTGAATCCAGACAGCAGCATTGTCCCTTACCAAGCCCTCCCTCCACACAGAGCCACAAAGCAGTGAAATAGGTTGCCCTTCCCTGACGATTACCTAAATATCCACCCCACATGATTTACGGATGCCTTTTCTACAATAGGCCATGCTACTAAGACAGGGAGTCTAAGCAGCTCTACCTAATACACAGAAAAAAAACACAGAGACGCTGCCAAATTGAGGAAACAAAGAAATATGGCCCAAATGAAAGAACAAAACAAAACTCTAGAAAAACAACTAAACAAAACAGGGATAACCAACCTATCAGATGCCTAGTTCAAAACACTGGTGATCAAGATGCTCAAAGAACTCACTGAGTATGGCAACAACATAAAGGAAGAAATGAAGGTTACACTAAGTAAAATGAAGAAAAATCCACAAGAAGCTACCAGTGGAGGGGAGGAAGCCAGGATTCAAATCAATGGTTTGGAACATAAGGAAGAAATACGCATTCAACCCAAACCACAAGAAGAAAAACAATTAAAAAAAATGAGGACAGTGTTAGGACCCTCTGGGACATCTCCAAATGTGCCAACATCTGAATCATAGGGGTGCCAGAAGGAGAAGAGGAAGAGCAAGAAATTGAAAACGTATTTGAAAAAATAATGAAAGAAAACTTCCCTAATTTGGTGAAGGAAGTAGACATACAAGTCCAGGAAGCACAGAGAGTTCCAATCTAGTTGGACCCAAAGAAGGCCACACCAAGACACATCATAATTAAAATGCCAAAGGTAAAAAATAAAGAGAGAATCTTAAAAGCAGCAAGAAAAAAGCAGAGAGTTACTTACAAAGGAGTTCCCATAAAACTATCAGCTGATTTCTCAAAAGAAACTTTTAAGTCAATAAGTGACTGGCAAGAAGCATTCAAAGTCATGAAAAGCAAGGACTTACAACCTAGATTACTCTATCCAGCAAAGCTATCATTTAGAATGGAAGGGCAGATAAAGTGTTTCCCAGACAAGGTAAAGCTAAAGGAGTTCATCACCACCAAGCAATTATTACATGAAATGTTAAAGGGACTTATTTAAGAAAAAGAAGATCAAAACTATGAACATTAAAATGGCAACAAACTTATAACTATCAACAACTGAATCTAAAAAAACAAACGAAGCAAACAACCAGAACAGAACAGAATCATAGATATGGAGATAATTCAGAGTGTTATCAGCTGGGAGGGGGAAGGGGAAGAATGGGGAAAAGGTACAGGGATTAAGAGGCATAATTGGTAGGTACAAAATAGACAGGCGGAAGTTAAGAATGGTATAGGAAATGGAGAAGCCAAAGAACTTATATGCACGATCCATAGAAATGAACTAAGGTGTGGGGGAGTGGAATTGTTGGAGTAAAGGGGGGTACTACATGGAAGGAGGCCAAAGGGGAAGAACTGGGACAACTGTAATAGCATAACCAACAAAATATGTTAAAAAAGAGAGAGAGATCCAAATAAATAAAATCAGAAATGAAAGAGAAGTAACAACTGATACCACATAAATATAAAGTATTTTAAGAAAATATTACAAACAACGACATGCCAAAAAATTGGACAATCTGGACAAAATGGATAAATTCCTGTAAACATATAATCTCCAAAAACAATCAAGAAGAAACAGAAAATTTGAACAGACCAATTACAACTAATGAGATTGAAGCAATAATCAAAAAAATTTTAACAAACAAAAATCCTGGAACAAATGGCTTCACAGATGCATTTTACCAAACATTCTGAGAATTAACACCTTTCATTCTCAAACTATTCCAAAAAATTCAAGAGGAGGGAAGACGCCCTTGCTCATTTAACAAGGCCACCATTATCCTAACTCCAAAACCAGATAAAAACACTAAGAAAATTATAGGCCAATATCCTTGATGAATATAGATGCTAAAATCCTCAAAAAAAAAAAAAGCAAACCAAATACAGCACTACATAAAAAGATACATTATCAAGTGGGATTTACTCTGGGGATACAAGGTTTGTACAATATCCACAAATCAATAAATGTGATCCACCACATAAACAAAATGAAAGATAAAATCTTATGATTATATCAATAGATGCAGAAAAAGCTTTGACAAAATCAAGCACCCATTTATGATAAAAACTCTCAGCAAAGTGAGAATAGAGAAAACATATTTCAACATAATAACGACCATATATGACAAACTCATATATATCAGCCAACATCATACTCAATGGGGGAAAACTAAAAACATTTCCCTTAAGATCAGGAACAAGACAAGGATGTCCACTTTCACCACTCTTATTCAACAAAGTACTGGAAGTCCTAGCTACAGCTATCAGACAAGAACAAGAAATAAAAAGCATCCAAATTGTAAAGGAAGAAGTAAAACTGTCATTATTTGCAGATGATACTGTATATAGAGAACCCTAAACATGCTACTAAAAAAACTACTAGAATTGATAAATGAATTCAGTAAATTAGCAGGATACAAAGTAAGTATCCAGAAATCAGTTGCATTATTATGTACCACTAATGATCTATGAGAAAGGGAAACTAAGAAAACAATCCTATTTGCAATTGCATCAAAAGCAATAAAATACCTAGGAATAAGTTTAACCAAGGAGGTGAAAAAACCTGTAATTGGAAAATTATAAGATGCTGAAGAAAGAATTTGAAGAAGATACAAATAAGTGGGAGTATATAAATGGATAGGAAGAATTAACATTGTTAAAATGTCCATACTATGCAAAGCAATCTATAGATTCAACACAATTCCTATCAAGATTCCAATGACATATTTCATAGAACTAGAACAAATAATCCAAAAAATATATACGGAACCACACAAACCCCAAATAGCTACAGCAGTCTTGAGAAAGAAGAACAAGGTTGATGGTATCACTCCATCTGATACCAAACTACACAAAGCATAGTAATCAAAACAGTATGGTACTGACATAAAAACAGAGACAGATGAATGAAACAGAATAGAGAGCCCAAAAGTAAACCCATGCCTAATTATAATTAATAGACCAATTAATATTTGACAAATTAAGCAAGAGCATAGATTGGGGTAAAGATAGTTTATTCAATAAATGATGCTGGGAAAGTTGGACAGATACATGCAAAAAATGAAACTAGACCACCTTCTTACAACATATACAAGAATAAACTCAAATGGATTCAAGGCTTAATTTAAGACTTGAAACCATAAAAATTATAGAAGAAAACATAGGGAGTAAAATCTCTGACATTTATCTTAGCAATATTTTTTTCTGATATATCTCCTCAGGCAAGGAAAACAAAAATATAAATAAATAAACAAATGGCACCACATCAAACCAAAAAGTGTTTGCACAGCAAAATAAGCCATCAACAAAATGAAATGACAACTTGCTGAATGGGGGAGCATATTCACCAATAATACATGTAATAAGGGGTTAATATCCAAAATTTATGAAGAACTCAAATAACTCAACGACAAAAAAACAAACAATCCAATTTTAAAAAATGAGCAAAGGACCTGAACAGATACTTTTTAAAGAGGACACACAGATGGCCTATAGACGTATGGAAACATGATCAATGTCATTAATCATCAGAAAAATGCAAATTAAAACCACAATGAGATATCACCTCACACCTGTCAGAATGGCTATCATCAATACATCAACAAACAACAAATGTTGGCAATGATATGTAAAAAAAGAAACCTTTGTGCATTATTGGTGGGAATACAGATTGATGCAGCTGTGTGGAAAAAAAGGATGGAGTTTCCTCAACAAATTAAAAATGTAGTTACCGCCCTGGCTGGCATAGCTCAGTGGATTGAGCGCGGGCTGCGAACCAGGCATCGCAGGTTCGATTCCCAGTCAGGGCACATGCCTAGGTTGCAGGCCATGTCCCCCAGCAACCACACATTAATGTTTCTCTTTCTCTCTCTCCCTCTCCCTTCCCTCTCTAAAAATAAATAAATAAAAATCTTAAAAAAAAAATGTAGTTACCTTATGTCTCAGAGATTCTACTTCTAGGAATATATCCAAAGAAACTCAAAACACTGATACCCACCCCCCCCACCCCCAAAAAGCACTTCTGTGTTCATTGTAGCATTATTTGCAATAGCTGAGATTTGAAAGCAGTGCAAGTACGGATCAGTATATGAGTAAATAAAAACTGTTACATCCTGGCTCGTGTGGCTCAGTGGATTGACTGCCAGCCTGTGAAATGAAAGGTCGCTGGTTTGATTCCCAGTCAGGGCACATGCCTGGGTTGTGGGCCAGGTCCCTAGTTGAGTGTGTGTAAGAAGCAACCAATTGATGATTCTCTTATACATCAATGTTTCTGCCCTTCTTCTCTTTCTCCCTCCCTTCCCCTCTCTGTAAAAAGATAAATATTTTAAAAACTGTGTTACAATTTGCACAATGGAATACTACTCAGCTATAAAAAAGAAGGAAATCTTACTTTTTGCAACAGTGTGAATAGGCCAGGAGAGTATTATGCTAAGTGAAATAAGGCAGTCAGAGGATGACAAATGCCATATGATCTCACTTATATGTGGACTCTAATGAACAATATAAATGAACAAACAAAACAGAAACAGACTTGTAGATACAGAGAACAGACTGATGGTTGCCAGAATGGAGAGAGATTGGGGGTCTGGGTGAAAAAGATGAAGGGATCAAATAGTAGAGATTGGTAGTTACAGAACAGTCATGGGGATGTAAGGTACAGCATAGGGAATATAGTCAGTAATAGTGTAATAACTATGTATAGTGTGAGATGGGTACTGGAAATATCAGGGGGAACACTTTGTTATTTTTATTTTTTTAAGATTTTATTTATTTATTTTTAGAGAAAGGGGAAGGGAAGGAGAAAGAGAGGGAGAGAAACATCAATATGTGGTTGCCTCTCTTGTGGCTCCCACCGGGGACCTGGCCTGTAACCCAGGCATGTGCCCTGACTGGAAATCGAACCGGCAACCCTTTGGTTCACAGCCTGTGCTCAATCCACTGAGCTACAGCAGCCAGGGCTATACTTTGTAAAGTATATGACTGTGTAACTACTATGCTGTACACCAGAAACTAAATAAAATAATATCAGATGTAAACTGTAATTGAAAAATAAATAAAATATGTGTAATATATTGTGATTTCTTCTCTCATTTTAAATAACTATTCACTTTTGTACCTAATTTTATATCATTTTTCCTAACAGACAGCACCACAAATTGTATAACCTCCAGGCCACACGAAGCCTAGATCTACTAGTGCTCACACCCAATCCCTCAGCAAATGCTGCTGGCTCTACCTTCCACATAGGTACAGAGTCTGAGCACTTCTCACCATCTTCACTGCCACCGACCTGGCCTCAACCACCATCATTTCCCACCTGGATTATTGTGATAGCCTCCTAATTTTTCACCTTGCTTCCTGCCTTGTCCTCTTTCAGTCTAATCTCAACTCAGCAGCCAAAATGATCCTTTTAAACTGAAATCACATCAGGTCCCTCCTGTGCTCAAAACTAAAACTCTCCAATGGTTCCCATCTTCACTCAGAGTAAAATCCAAAGTCCTTTCTATGGCCTTCAGAGACCTACATCTGTGTTCTTCCATATGACTCTGACCTTTTCTACTCTACTCCCCACATTTATTCCATTTCAGCCACTCTGACTTTTTTGTTGTTCCTTGCACACCCCAAACCTGTTTCTGCCTTGGGACCTTGGCCTTGGCTATTCCTCCTGCTTGGACCACTCTTCTTTCAGGTACCTACATGACTCACTCTGTCATTTTTTTCTGGTTTCTGCTCATATGTCACTTTATCAGTGAGGCCTTCCTTTTATAAATTTACAGCCTCCCCATTACTCATAATCTCTCTTCTCTACCTCATTTTTCTGTATGATGTCTCATCATCCGACATAATACAGGGGTGGGAAAAAGTAGGTTTACAATTGTTCATATGGAAATAATAGAAGTAAACAACACATTGATTAAAAAATAATAATACAATAATAAGCTCTCTTTTGTATATTTACAACTGTAAACTTACTTTTGCCTACCCTTGTACACACTTCCCTGTTCATTTGTTTATTTTATTTGTCCCCCATTAGAAGTAAGCTCCACAAGGTGAAGAATATTGTTTTGCTCACAAATGCATTCTCAGAACCTAGACATGTGCTTGGCATATAGCAGTCATTCAGTAAATATTTGTTGAATGAATGAATGAAGTACAAACCCTATATGTTAACTTAAGCAATGGGATTAGAGAGTAATTACCCCTTTTTTCTTTTTGTTTTAAAATTTGTTTATTTTTTAAATTGTGACCAATATATACATAGCATAGAATTTACTACTTTAACCATTTTCAGTGTACAATTAAAAAAATATTGAATTTATTGGGGTGACATTGGTTAATAACATTTTATAGGTTTCAGGTGTGCAATTCAATGATACATCATCTGTATATTGTATTGTGTGTTCACCACCCCAAGTCAAGTCTCTTTCTATCACCATTTATCCCTTATCTTTCCCACCTCCCCCCAAACCCTCTTTTTAAGTGTACAGTTGAGTGGCATTAAACACATTCACATTGCTATGCAACTATGACCACCATTCACCCACAGAACACATTTCATCTTGGAAAACTGAAACTCTGTATCATCTTTTTTCTTTATATATGAGGTTAATGCTTGAATCTCTTACAGCAAACATTTATTATTATAATGGTAAAAGGCCATTTACATTTTGGGAGGAGGCTAATCTGAAATTTATATTCATTTTATAAAGCGATAATTGAGAAATGACTGTGTTCCTATTCTTTGAACAGATTAAATGTGAAACTGTGCTGCTTTAAAAATGATTCATTAATGTGTTCCTCTGGGAGCTTGAATATTCAGTACCAGCTGTTTTCCTCATTAATTTTTGAATTTAATGTTTTAGCTTAAGAAATCTGATATCAAAGGAATAGTAAATATTTAACTACTTATGGTATTATTTTAATTTCACATTTTTTTTCTTTACCTAGAGTTTATTTAATTAGCAATACCATTGCAATTGTGCAACGTCATTAACACAGGGAAGGGAGGGCAGAAAGTGGCACATAATTGAGAGCCTACTAAATGTCAGACGCATGGTAGATATGCGAAGTGGCCTCCACTTCCTCAGACTGCACTCATTGATCAGTGCACTCCAGGCTGACTTTCATCATCTTCATTCCTTGGAAATGCTCTTGACAAGATGGCCAATTACTTCTCTGTCACTAAATTTTAATAGACATTTTTCAGTCCTTGTTTGCTTGACCTCCTAGCAGCATTCAGCCAGATGACCCCGCATTTCTTATCAAAGACCCTCTTCTTTTAGTTCATTATTAGAGGTCTCTGATTCTACTTCCTAAATATTTTTATCTTTCTATTCTATTCCATATCCACTACCACCACCCAAATGAGTCTGAAACACCATCACTTCTTGCTTCGACTACTCCAATAGTGTCTTTTCATTTTATTTTTTTAAATTTTTTATTGTTGACACTATTACAGATGTACCCTATTCCCCACCCTCTTTGTCCACCTCCACCCAATTCCAGTCCACCCCCCTGCCTTCACCACACTTCCAAAAACCCCTTTTAAACACACATTTTACTGTATGATAATTTTCCCAGATACTGAGGTATAATTAACAAAATTGTAAGATATTTAAAGTTTATAACATGATGATTTGATGTACTTATACATTATGAAACCATAGTAATGTATTTATCATCTCACATATTAACCTCTTTTGTGGGAACATTTAAGTCTACTCTCAGCAAATTTCAATTATACAATATAATGTTATCAACTATAGTCCAATGGCTTCTACTCTCTCCCATTTTCCCATGCCCTCATCTCCTACCAGTCTATTTCCTACACAACTGTTACAGGTCTCTCCCAAGTATGATCACATCACCCCCATGGTTATAACTCCTTAGTAGATTTTCCTTGCTATGAAAATCAGTATCATTACTCTGGTTTACTGAGATCTTCCTCCTCTGGTTGTGCTCTGCCTTGCCAGCCTCAGCTTGGGCCATTCTCCTTTTTCATCTTTGTCTGTAAGACTTCTTTGGGTTGCTTGAATAAGCCATACACTCTTTCACTTATGGATCTTTGTACATGCTCTTCCCTCTGCTTGGACTACTCTTGACTTATTTATTCATTCATTGAACAAATATTCATTAGATGCCTACTAGTTGCCAGGCACTATTCCAAGTATTGAGGATATACAAGTGAGTAAAATAAAGACTCCTGTGTTTGTGAGGTTGCATTTTAGGAGGAAAGAGATGAAACATAATAACTATAATAAATAAATAAACCAACTGTCTAGTGTTTTAGAAAGTGATACTTGCTATGGGGGGGAAGAAGAAGTAGAGAGCAGGATAAATGTGATCAAGGGTGCAAGGAACGGTGAGTGAGTGGGTAGGTGAAATTTTTAATGGGGAGGGCAAGGTAAGGCCCAATGAAAGGGTGATATTTAAGCAAGGGCATGAAGGAGGTGAGAGAAAAAGCCATGTGGTTGTCTGACAGGACAATGTTCCAACCCTCTGAGCCACCTGGCCAGGGCCCTTCAGTTAATTTTAAACACAACAGCCACAGTGACACTCTTAAAATGTACTTCAGATCACATCACTCCTCTTTTTATAACTCTCCAGTGGCTCCCCTCTTTTTCTGAGGATAAGGTAAAATCATGGCTCCCAAGTCCCTCTCTGACCTCATTAGCTACTACTTTTCTTCTCCTTTTCTCAGTACCAGCCCATAAGCCTCCTTGCTCCTCCTTGAACATGATAGATAGGTTCTTACCACAGGCCCTTTGCACTTACTGTTCTCTCTGCTAGAATGTTCTTCCCCCAGATATCTCACATCCTTCAGGTGTTTACTTAAATATTTCCTTCTCAGTGAGTCCTTTTCTGGAAACTATTTCTAAAATTTCAATGCACCCTTTGGTACCCCATCTCCCGACCTATTTAACTTTCCTCCATAGCTCTATTCATCATTCCACATTGTATGAGGCCTCTCTGGAAAAAGTCCAGCCATTGTTAATATAATGAGAATGGTTTGCACAACATCAATGTAACCTGGCGGTGAAGGAGAGTGGACTGGAATGTGCATGCGTGAACAATGATGACTACTGTACTAGTCAGCGGGGGTGGTAGGTGCCTTTGCGCGAGCATGTGTGCTGCATGGCTGTCGCATTCAAAATGACTGAGCAAGTACAGCAACAAATCTGCATAAAATTTTCATTAAGCTTGAACGTTTTTCCACGGAAACTATTCAGATGATTCAGAAGGCTTTCAGGGATGGTACAATGAGAGCAGCACAAATAACAGTGTGGCACAAATGCTTCAAAGATGGTTCAGAATCTGTTGAAAGTGATCCACATTCTGGAAGGCCTGCAACAAGCAGAACACCTGAGAATGTTGAATGTGTGTGGGCTGCAATCAATAAAGATCCAGGACTCACAGTGCAATAACTAGAGACTGAACTGGGGATTCCAAAACCTACTGTGTCTGAGATTTTGATGCAGGATCTTGGCATGAAACATGTTGTGGCAAAATTCTACAAATGAATTTTGCCACAACAAAGAGGAACACAAAAATGTTCCTCATCTTCTGCTACCAGAGCAGAAGAAACATTATGCTGCAGTTACTAATGACTTGATTCAAACCACTGCCAACGAACCAGATTTCCTTAAGAAGGTCATAACTTTGAAGAGGATGAGGTGTCATTGTCATATGTACAACATTTCTGTATCTTGTGTCTTCTTCAATAAATGTCCCTATTTTTCATAGTACATGGCTGGATACTTTATGGAAAGGCCTCTCATATACATTGTTAATTGTCCGCTTCACTCCTCCAATTTAAATTTGAAAAGGGCAGAGATTTTTCTTTGTTTCATTCATTGATAAATCCCTCACTGATTTAAACTGCCTGTCACATATAAGTGCTAATAATTCATCTGTTGGATGAATGAATAAATGAATTTTACATGTTTCCTACAACCCATTCCCCACCAACTATTCTATCACTGAATTCCAATCTCACAAACTTCCAACCTTTTCATTGAGACATGAGTTCACTTTGCATCTTAAAAATGATGTTCCAAAAGATTAGCCTCAGATGGACCTGGGTATGAATGCTAGCTCTGCCACTTGGTAGCTGTGTGTAAGATCCAAAACAAGTCACTTCATTTCTGTGAGCCCCAGCTTCCCCTGTGGAGAGTCAGAATGTTACCTGCAGTGCATGGCCCAAAGATGTGATCATACTACACACACTGCTCTGCAGACGTAATACCTGAAGAAATCAGTTTTGTCCCTATATCATTACCTACCAGTCCCTAAATGTCTGTAGGACAGACTTTTAAAATTGAGTTTCTGGTACCATTTGAATGTGATTTTTAAAAAGTAAATAAATGATGCTAGATTATTTTCCAAAAAGAGTTCTAACAGTTCATACTCCTATCAGCTATGTCCGAGAATGCCTGTTTTCCCATACTCTTACTAGTACCAGATGCTATCAATGTTTTCATTTTTGCCTACCTGTTGATTTCCATTTCCTTTATCACTTGTAAAATTGAACATGTTTTCACTTACATATATAACTTACTTGCATGCTCTCCTCTGTGGTCTTTTGAGTTTGTTTGTGTTTTTCTTTTTCTTTTTTGTTTGTTTGTTTGTTTTTGTTTTTCTTATCAATTTATAGTTTGGGGGTATGAACAGTGACTGCTAATAGGTACAAGTGTCTTTTTGGAGTAATGAAAATGTTCAAAAATTGGGTTACATGATAGTTCCACCACTCTATAAATATATTAAAAAGCTTTGGATTTGCACTTTAAACCAGTGAAATTTATGGTACATGAATTACATCTCAGTAAAGCTGTCAAAGAGTAAAAAATTTGAAAAGGTAATTTTAATGGCTGCATAAAAATGTCTTTTATGCAATTGTCATGTTTTACTAATCACCTCCAATTTCTTCTAATTATTTCCAATATTTCATGCTCATAAAGATTGTGATAAAATCTTTGCACATAAAGCTCTGCTTTGTCTCAGGATACATTATTAGATGGAAATTACTAGGGGAAAAGATATTATTTTTCAGGGGGAAGTATGATTTCTAATAAAAATAGGAAAATAATTGACAGTGATTTAATCTGAACATTTTAGAGTTTTCTCATTAAACTCAAACTGTCATATTCAATACTTCAAAACTGTTGTTGGCCTGCACCTTCCTACTATGGTGACACCAAGCATCACTATAACTGGTGGGAAAGAACATTTCGGTTTTGCTCACACAAAAATAAGAAAGTCATTTCTCTCTTCATCACCAGTTGTTTGTTACAGACCGATTGCTAGAAAAACAAGACGAGAAGGTAAATTGCTTTTCCTGCTCAAATCTGTGGGGAATGGAGTCTGTATTAGTGTAATTTTTGAAAAAAGCAGAAAGGAGTGCCTATCTGGTTTTATATGCTGTTTCATACCACCTTCACATCCTGCCAACATATGCTGTAGAAAATACAATAAAGTAAGAGTAATAAAAATAATGATTGATACTATTGACTAGTAACCATAATGTCTTTCTCTGGACAGAAAAGAACATATCTTCTTGGTTAACTGTGATAAATGCTAAGAAAGAAATTCATCCAGAAAGATCGTGAAGAAAAGAGTTTTTATTTCCTCTTTGTTCTCTGGGCCCACTCTCAACCTAAATCTTCCCTACCCCATCAAATCTTTAGCTTTGTCTGGGGAAATTGATTGATAGTGGTTGATTTATTGATTTCCAGGACATTAGCAATGCTTAAGAGAAGAGGCTTCATGCTACAGTGGGAAGTTTACTGGGCTAGCAAGAAGAATCCTGGATTGTAATCTTGATTCTGCTATTTATCTGTTATATGACTTTTGGAAAATCGTGTGCCTTATGTGGCTCTCAGTTGTCCATCTCTAGTTAATTTCTAAGGGCCCTTCTAATTCCAATATAATATGGTTTTAAGGAACAATAAAATGAGGAGTCTTCCACTAAAGACTAGGGCAGGGAACAGATTTACAAGATGAAGTCAGAAAAGAGAAACTAAGTAATACCAGAAATCTATTATGATCTAGGATATTTTAAATTATATTCTTAAGGTCATCATTAAAAATACACTTGAGTTTGCATGACTCTATGCACTTACTAAAAATCACAAACTATATGCATTCAGTGCTGGATTTTGTAATATGTAAACTTATACCTTGGTAAAGCCTTAAAAACGTACATTTGATTGTCATTTCATCTCCAAAAAATCATAAGTATGGTGTATAAAATCATGTGAATTGAGAATCTGCTCATTTATTTGCATGCATGAAAATGGGTTGAGAGCAAAGAGACAATTTAATACTCCTGGGAATTTTGTTGGCTCACAGAAGCTCCCAGACTTCAGACTCTGGGGAGATTGATGGAGCTAAAAAGTCATTGTCACAAGGGAGGCAACTATGATTTCACTGACAAACCTTGTAATTATGGAACACAGTGCTTAGTTACATTAATTAGAAGGGAGTGAAAGAGTGGAGCTGGAGGCCCTGCTGGCAGTAGAGAGAAAGAGTGCAGGTCAATCCTTTCTACAGTGTGGCTGGAGCATGCAGGAAATGGAGAGAGGAGAAGCTAAAAAGTAGGTTGTAGGCAAAAATCAGTTTGAAGGTCTCTAATGGTACGAGATTCATTGTACATTAAATAAAATTTTACACACACACACACACACACACACACACACACTTTAGCACTTTAGCCCTGGCTGATGTGGCTCAGTGGATTGAGTACTGGCCTGTGAATCAAAAGGTTGCTGGTTCAATTCCCAGTCAGGGCACATGCCTGGGTTGGGGCCAGGTCCCCACTAGAGGTACGTGAGAGGCAACCACACATTGATGTTTCTCTCCCTCTTTCTCCCTCCTTTCCCCTCTCTGTAAAAATAATAAATAAATTCTTTTAAAATACTTTAAAAACTATAAACACTATATAACTAAAAAAAAATTGACAGGCAATTCAGGCACATAGTGAAAATTCAGATGGCATAAAGAAATGGTATAAAGAGATAGGCAGTAAAAAGTCAGTCTCCTTCTCACCGTTGTCACCCATTTGTCCTTCCCAGAAGCACCCACTATTCTAATTTTTGTGTATCTTTCTGAAGATATTCTATTATCCTATATGTATACAAATATACATGTGTGTGTAATCTCACAAATGATAGGATACTATTACACTAATTTTTGTCTGTAATTGTTTTCACTTAAAAAGAAACCTTGAAAATCTTTCCTTATATTGATTTACTTTATTCTTTTTAAGCATCTGTATAATGTTTCCTTGTACTGCAATTTAACCAGCCCCCTTTGAAGGACATTAAGTTTGTGTCAATGATTTATCTTCTTAAATTGAATTCACCACTCAACAGCAAAACCAGCCCCCAACATGGTGTTACTGATGAAGGCTTTAGATTTTTTTTGCTTAATATGCCAATTTATTTTTATTTGTATTTTTTCACTAAGTAACAATCTCAGTGTCCTCAAGCCATTAAAAAACTATGTATTTTAATGATGCAACAAAGAGGTGCAGGTAAAAGCAAGTACAAGTCACTTCTTTTTAAAGTATTTTTTAAAATTGTCATTCTACTGCAGTTGTCCCAATTTTGCCCGCTTTGTCCTCTTCTGCCCAGTCCAGCCCCCACTCCCACAGTCAATCCCCACACTGTTGCCCATGTCCATGGGTCATTCATCCATGTTTTTTGATTAGTCCCTTCCCTTTATTTCCACCATTATCCTCTTCCCTCTCCCCTCTGGTCACTGTCAGTCTGTTCCATGTTTCCATGCCTCTGGTTCTATTTTGTTCATTAGTTTATTATTCATTAGATTCCTTATAGGTGAGACTATATGGTATTTGTCTTTCACCAACTGGCTTATTTCACTTAGCATAATATTCTACAGTTAAGGAGCTGAGTTGGCCTGACCAGATAGTGTCTGCCAGCCTGGGCAGAAGTTGCTATATATTCAGGTTCCAGTTTGGAAAAGGAGCTCAAGCCTTCAAGAACACTTCAGAGAAGAAGTGCAATGGAGTGGAAAGACTTCAGGGTCTGGACTAGAAGACTTGAGTTCCAACCCCAGTTTTGTCACTAGCTGTGTGACCTTGAGTAAGTAATACTCTTACAGGTTCAGTTTTCCTTGTGATTTTAAATAAAGGTACATAAATATCACACTTTTTTTAAAAAATTATTTTATTGTTGTTCAATTACAGTCATCTGCATTTCCCCCCCCACCACTCCCTCAACCCCAGCCAAACCCCTCTCCCTCTCTTGCTTCCACCCTCCCCCTTGGTTTTGTCCATGTGTCCTTTATAGTAGTTCCTGAAAACCCTTGTCCCCACTGTCCCCTCCCACCTCCCCTCTGGTTACTGTCAGATTGTCCTTACTTTCAGTGTCTCTGGTTATATATATATCTATTTTTTGCTTGTTTTTTTCTTTTGTTCATTATGTTTCAATTAAAGGTGAGATCATATGGTATTTGTCCCTCACAGAAATATCACAGTCTTAATGCTATTGTAAGGACTAGATAAATTAATAGAATTTCATAAAGTGCTCCAAGAAACAGACATAATGCCAGGCTAGCCAGAGCTTCAGGTCAATTAAATATACATATGTACACAAATTGTAACCAAAAAGCTAAAAGATGGGCTGAGAAAGAATTTGCCTCTTCTTGGCTAGATGGACAAGTATATTAATTCAGAACTTAATAAAGAGATTTTTTTCTTTTTGAAAAAGCTCCTGTAACTCTATAATTGTAATGTCCATCCTTGTCATGAACTGTTAGAAAACATACTATTACTCTCTTTAAAGAAATACTTTCGCCCTGGCTGGTGTAGCTCAGTGGATTGAGCGCGGGCTGCGAACCAGGCATCGCAGGTTCGATTCCCAGTCAGGGCACATGCCTGGGTTGCAGGCCGTGTCCCCCAGCAACCGCACACAGATGTTTCTCTCTCTCTCTCTCTCTCCTTCCCTTCCCTCTCTAAAAATAAATAAATAAAATCTTAAAAAAAAAAAGAAATACTTTCCTTTTTTTCCCCTTCATAACTCTATATTACAACCCACTGACCAACGATATAAGTTCATTACTATCAGTGAGAATGAAGGACAGGATTTACATTTTAAGGGGAAAATGCTCTCTACTTACATATGCCAGTACTACAGAGAAACCCTGCAAATTATTTTTAAAAAGAATTATACTATTTGGCATTTCATTGGAATGAGACCTAGAAATAATACTAAGAAAGAAAAACCAATCAGCAGCCTGTAAGACAATGAAATGAGAGGGAGAGGGAGGGAGGGAGGGAGGGAGAGAGAGAGAGAAAGAGAGAGAGGCTAGAATGTAAGTTGATATAAGATTTTTAGAGGGTAATTTGGCAATATACATGTTAAAATTAACACATATACCCTGTCCTCCCCTTCCTTCCTGAAAAATTCCATTGTAAACCTATTAGGTGAGGCAGAGCAAGGTAGGCATCCTTGCCTACCTTAGATTGGGGTATCAAAGACCAATCAGAGTGAAGAGGGTATCCCTGTGGAGGGCAGTCTGGTATGAGGGACCAGAATGCAAGCAGCTTGATGAAAGAGTCTCCTGGATGGGCAACCTGGTGTGGGAAGTGAGAGACTGAGGGGGTTGACAAGGACATTCCCTGATGGAGTAGCATGGTGGTGGTATCAGAGCCTGAGCAGGATAAAAAGAGAGTCTGTGTTGCGGGGTGACCAGTAGTGAGGAATGAGTGGCTCCAAGCATGGAGAACTGGCATAGTGTCAGGAAGAATGTCAATAGAAGTAGGGAATTGATTGCTATATTACTTATCTATTTCTGTGTAATAATTTACTGCACAACGCAGTGGTTTAGAACAACATTTATTACCTCAGTTTTTGTGTGTCAGGAGTCTGGGCACAGCCAGTCTGGCTCAGAGTCTCTCACACATTACAACCTGAAGACTCAGCTAAGAGTCTCTGCTTCCAAGCAGATTCATTTGGTTGTTAAAAGAATTCAGGTCCTCACAGGATGTTGGCTGAGGGCCTCAGTTTCTCTGAGACTATTGGCCAGAAGCATCCCTCAGCTCCTTTCTATGTGGGTCTTTCCACAGGGCAGGTAGAGAAAGAGAGAGAACTAGACAAAAGCCGGAGTCTTCTTGTAACCTAATCTTGGAAGTGATGTCGTACAACTTTTGCCAAATTTTGTCATTAGAACTGATTCAGTAGATCCAATTCACACTCAAGGAAAGGTGATTTATACAAGTGGATTAATACCACTAGGCATGGATCATTGAGGGCCACCTTACAAAAACGTCCATACTACCCAAAGTGATTTATAGATTCAGTGCAATCCCTATCAAAATCTTAATGGTGTTGTTGTTGTTGTTTTTACCAAAATAGAAACAAACTATTCTCAAACTTATATGAAAACACAACAGACCCCAAATAGCCAGGACAATTTTGAAAAGGAGTAAAAAAGTTGGAGGTATGACACTTACTGATTTCAAAATATATTACCAAGTGACAGTAATTAAAATAGTATGACACTGGCATAAAAACAGACATATAGACCAATGGAACAGATTAGAAAACCCAGAAATAAACCCACAAATGTACAGTCCACAAAAGTGCCAAGAATACATAATGAGGAAAGAATAGTCTCTTCATCTATTGGTGCTGGGAAAAGTAGATATCCACATACAAAAGAATTAAATTGGACTAATATAATACACAAAAACCAACACAAAATAGATTAGAAATTTAAACGTAAGACCAGAAACAATGCATTGAAAGCATTTATTTGCAAAAATATGTGCAGCCCTGTTTATTGCATCATTATTCATGGAGGCCAAGACATAGAAACCACTGAATTGTCTTTTGCTACATACTTGTATAAAGAAGAGGTAATACATACATACAACAGAATACTTACTCCTCAGCTGTAAGAAAAGATGAAATACTGTCATTTGTGACAACCTGGATGGATCTTGAGAATACCATGCTAACAGAAATAAGTCAGAGAGAAAAATTATGAACTTTATGATTTTACTTATATGTGGGATTTAAAACTGAAAGTAACAAGTAAACACAAGAAAAACAAAACCTCATAGACACAGACAACAGTATCATGGTTAACAAAGGGAAGGCGGTGAGAGTAGAAGTGGGTATAGAGGGGATAAGTGGTGATGGAAGGAGACTTGACTTTGGGTGGTAGGCACAACAAGGCAATATATGGATGATGTATTATAGAAATGTGCACCTGAAAACTATATGATCTTATTGACCAGTGTCCTCTCAATATATTTAATTAAAAAATTTTTAATCTAAAATTTTAAAATTAAAAAATATTGCCTTTATTCATAAAAAAGAGCAGCTTGTTAACCCTTTGATATATGGCCATCCAATCTATTGTATACAGTATTGACTAGTCTAGTTGAGATTAGATTATACATATAATTTAATATTCTGTTTTTCTTCCTTTCCACATGTCATTTTCCTTTTAAAAATCTTTTCTCAACTCCTTTTAGAACTAGCCCCAGATTCATTTTAGAGAAGAAGCAGAGTCATAAAACCCTTGGAAAAGTGTGGGGAAAAAAAGATTGGAAGAGGAAAGTATGGATCTGCAATTACTAATAAATGGCTTACATTTACTTACTTAAAACTCTGAAAATTTAAAGTCTATTTTTTTCCTATTTTCTGTACCTGTATTATGTTTGTCCCTATTCACATTTGGACAGTTTTGTTGGGGAGTCAGTATGCTTAAGTGACTGTGTCTGGGGAACAGTGGGGCATTTGGGAAAATTTTCCAAAAACCCAATTTTAGGGAAACCAAAAGTAAATTATTGCTGTTTTAAGTTACTAAAAAAGGATATAATAATGTTGAATAAAGTATTAGAATGTTAAACCCAAAGTATAGATTATCTGGCCTAATTCCCCTTAATTTTATGGATGAAGAAACTGAGCCCCAGAGAAGTAAAATAAATCATTGTAGGCCACACAGCTTTTGATGACAGAATTTGGACTAAATGTAGGTTTCCCAATTCCTAGATCACTCCTTTATAAAACTTCTGAAACCTTTTAAATCAATTAATTAATCCCCATAAAAATTGAGTGAAGTAGGTTAATGTTATTTATTCTGACTTTAGAGCCATTTACTGAGAAAGTGATTAAATATCTGTAAGCCAAAATGATTCTATTGCAATTAATTATGTTTTTAATCACTGCAAAAAGCACAGACTTTTAATTGGGCTTATCATCTTAGGAATCAGCTTTCAGTTACTTGGTAACCAGTTTAAAGATCACCAATTCTACCCTGGCTGGTGTGGCTCAGAGGGTTGAGTGGGGAGTCTGTGAACCAAAGGGTTGCCAGTTCGATTCCCAGTCAGGGCACATGCCTGGGGTGTGAGCCAGGCTCCCACTTGGGGGCATGTGAGAGGCAACTGATCAATGTTTCTCTCTCACACTGATGTTCTCTTCCTCCCTTTCTCTCTCCCTTTCCCTTTCTCTAAAAGTAAATAAATAAAACCTTAAAAAAAAAGATCACCACTTATCACCTGGCATCTTAAATCCCTTTTATATTGGGCATAAAGACAGTATTTACGTACTAAAATAAAGCAAATACAGAGTCATATTATTAGCTACCTCTCAGTACTCCTCCAAATGAATGAGTGAGAATGGGGAGTGTCACCACTGGACTTGCATAAGTTATTAGAATGCATCCATTTTCCTGTTTGTTTTCTTTCCAAATAACTTCCGTAGGCTGTTTTATTTGTTTTTTCCTTTTAAATTATATTTTATTAATTATGCTGTTATATTTGTTCCAATTTTTCCCCTTTGCCCCCCTCCACCCAGTACCCCCAGTCCCTCAGGCAATCCCCCCACCATTGTTCATGTTCATGGGCCATGTTCTTTGGCTACTCCATTTCCTATACTGTATTTTACTTCCCCATAGCCGTTCTATAGCTATTTGTACTTTTTTAAAAAAATATCTTATTGATTATGCTATTACAGTTGTCCCATTTCCCCCCCTTCACTCACCTCCACCCTGCACACCCTCTCCCACCCACATTCCCCCACTTTAGTTCATGTCCATGTGTCCTAAGTTCTTTAGACTCTACATTTCCCATATTATTCTTACCCTCCCCCTGTCTATTTTCTACCTACCATCTATGCTACTTATTCTCTGTACCTTCCCCTGTCTCTCTCCCTCCCACTCCCATGTTGATAACCCTCCATGTGATCTCCATTTCTGTGGGTCTGTTCCTGTTCTAGTTGTTTGCTTAGTTTGTGTTTGTTTTTGTTTTTTTTTAGGCATAGTTGTTAATAATTGTGAGTTGCTGTCATTTTACTATACTTGTTTTTTTTATCTTCTTTTCCTTAGATAAGTCCCTTTAACATTTCATATAATAAGGGCTTGGTGATGATGAACTCCTTGAACTTGACCTTATCTGAGAAGTACTTTATCTCCCCTTCCATTCTAAATGAAAGCTTTGCTGGATAGAGCAATCTGGGATGTAGGTCCTTGCCTTTCATGACTTGGAATACTTCTTTCCAGCCCCTTTGTTCCTGCAAGGTCTTTTGAGAAATCAGCTGACAGTCTTATGGGAACTCCTTTGTAGGTAACTGTCCCCTTATCTCTTGCTGCTTCTAGGATTCTCTCCTTCATTTTTACCTTGGCTAATGTAATTATGATGTGCCTTGGAGTGTTCCTCCTTGGGTCCAACTTCTTTGGGACTCTCTGAGCTTCCTGGACTTCCTGGAAGTCTATTTCCTTGACCAGATTGGGGAAGGTCTCCTTTATTATTTGTTCAAATAACTTTTCCAATTGTTGCTCTTCCTCTTCCCCTTTCGGTACCCTTATAATTCGGATGTTGGAATGTTTAAAGATGTCCTGGAGGTTCCTAAACCTCTCCTCATTTTTTTGAATTTTTATTTCTCCATTCTTTTCTGTTTGGTTGTTTCTTTCTTCCTTCTGGCCCACTCTATTGATTTGAGTCCCAGTTTCCTTCCCATCACTATTGGTTCCCTGTGTATTTTCCTTCATTTCACTTACCATGGCATTCATTTTTTTTCATCTAATTTGCAACCAAAGTCAACCAGTTCTGTGAGCATCCTGATCACCAGTGCTTTGAATTATGTATCTGATAGGTTGGCTATCTGTTGATCGTTTAGTTGTATTTGTTGTGGAGCTGTGATCTGCTTTTCCATTCTGGCCATTTTTTTTCCTTGTTGCGCCTGTTGCATATGAGGGGCAGAGCCTTGGGTGTTCACCAGGGCAGGGCAACCCAGTCACTGGGTTGTGAGACAGTATATGGGGGCAGGGTCCGAGAGGGAACAATGGCACTTGCTCCGCTCTCTATTGGATTTCAGTCCCTTCCACTGCTTCCCCCAAGCAAATTGGGCCTTTCTGGTGCTGATTCCTGGGTGGGTGGGTCTGTGCACATTCTAGGACCCCGTGGGCTTCTCCAGCACACTTTCCTGTGAGGATTGGAGTCTCTCTCTGTGGCTCAACCCCCACAGGTGTTTTCAATCAGTGTCCCCAGGTTCTATTTCCCGGCGCTGGGACCCTGGGTTGTGTGGTCCGTTTCATTGCCCAATTTCACCTGGTTTATCTGTGTGCAAATTTTGGGGTTGCCATCCACCTGGCGTGCAGTGCCTAGCTTCACAGTTGCCACCTTGCTGGGTCTCCCAGCCGCCTGCGTGCCCAGGGTCTGCCACTGTGGTCTTGCGCTTGGGATGCCTTACATGCCCAGGATGCTTTATGTGTTTGGTGCCACCACTTTTGTGTCGTGTGTGACCCCTCTCTGCCCGGCTGCCCGACTCCACCCCTCCTAGTGGTATGGATGAATGTGTATATTTTATCTTGTAAATATGACAAAAATAAGTGAAAACACTTTGAAAACTGCAATTTGGTACAGGTAGCTTCAATTTTCTTTATTAATGTATGCTGCTTTCCTTATACAAAATGTTAATAACTAGTAAATGTTAACATGTGGCTCTTCCAAGTGACATTTTTTTAAATTTATTTTTGTAATACAGTTAACATAGAAAATTATATTAGTTTCAGGTGTACAACATACAGATTAGACATTTATATAACTTAAAAAGTGATTACCTCAATAAATATAGTACTCACATGGCACCATACATAGTTATTACAATATTATTGAGTATATTCCCTGTGCTGTAATTTGCATCCTTGTGACTATTTTTATAACTGGCAATTTATACTTCTTAATCCCTGTCACCTTTTTCACTTACCCCCCCCTCAGCCCCCATCCCATCTGGTAACAATAAATTTGTTTTCTGTATCTATGAGTTTGTTTCTGCTTTGCCTGTTTGTTTATTTTGGGTTTTCTAGATTCAACATAGAAGTGAAATCCTATAGCACTTATCTTTCTCTGACTTATTTCACTTAGCATAATACCCTCTAGGTCCATCCATGTTGTCACAAATGGCAAGATTACATTCTTTTCTGTGGCTGAGTAATATTTTATTGTACATGTGTACTACATCTTCTTTATCTAATCATCTATTAATGGGCACTTTGGGTTCCTTCCAGATATTGGCTATTGTAAATTGCACTGCAATGGACATACGGTTGTGTGTATCTTTTTGAATTAGTGGTTTGGATTTCTTTGGATGAATACACAGAATTGAATTTTTGAGCCATATGGTAGTTCTTTTTTTATTGTTTTTTCTTTCTTTCTTTTTTTTGAATTCTTTTTTATTCATTCTGTTCTGGTTGAATGTTTCTTTCTTTCTTCTGCCCTAAACTGTTGTTTAGAGTCCCAGTTTCCTTCCCATCACTGTTGGTTCCCTGTAGACTTTTCTTTATTTCACATAATGCAGCCTTCATTGCTGCCTGGATCTTTTTTATGCTGTTGAAATACCCAGTGAGTTTCTGGAGCATCCTGATTACCAGTGTTTTGAACTGTGCATCTGATAGTTTGGCTACCTCTTCATCACTTAGTTGTATTTTTTCTGGAGCTTTGATCTGTTCTTTCATTTGGGCCTTTTTTTTTTTTTGTCTCAGTGTTCCTGTTATGTAGTAACAGGTGGAGCCTTAGGTGTTCACCAGGGCAGGGTAACTCATGTTGTTGCATTGTGACCCTCTCTGTGAGGGAGAGGTCGGAGAGGGAATAGTGTTGCTTGCTGCACTCTCTGCCAGTTTTCTGTCACTTCCCTGGCTACCCACAAACAAATTGGGCCTTTCTGGTGCTGATTCCCAGGTGGGTGGGTTTGTGTACATTCTGGGACCCTGTGGGTCTCTCCAAAGAACTCTCCTGTGAGGCTGGGAGTTTCTCCCACTGCTGCTTCAACCCCCACAGGCGTTTTCAGTCACGGGTTTTGAGACTTTATTTCCGCGCGCTGGAACCCTGGATTGTGTGGTCTCTCTCACTCCTCAGTAGTTCCTCCCAGTTTATCTGCATGCAAATGTGGGACCGCCGAGTCCGCCAGCTGCTGCCTTGGCATGAGTCCTCTCCACCCAGCAGCCTATCTCTGTCCCTCCTACCAGTCCGGATGAATGTTTCTTTAATTCTTTGGTTGTCAGACTTCTATACAGTTCAATTTCCTGTCAGTTCTGGTTGTTTTTTGTTTTTAAATTTGTTGATGTCCTTCTTTTGGTTGTTCAAGGAAGCACAGTGTGTCTACCTATGCCTATATCTTGGCTGGAAGTGTATTGTTTTGTTGTTGTTGTTTTTGAGAAACTTTCATACTGTTTTCAACAGTGGCTGCAATTTACAATCCCACCAACAGTGCACAAGGGTTCTGTTTTCTCCACAACCTCTCCAACACTTGCAGTTTGTTGATTTATTGATGATAATAGCCATTCTAACAGGTGTGAGGTGATATGTCGTCATGGTTTTAAATTTTTTTTGGTGAATTTATTTGGGTGATATTGTTTAAAAAATTATATAGGTTCAAGTACATAATTCTATAATGCATCATCTGTAAATTGTATTCTGTGTTCACAATCCAAAGTCAAGTCTCCTTCTGTCACCACTTATCCCCCCTTTACCCTCTTCTTCCTACCCCCACTTTCCTTTCCCTCTGGTAATCACCATACTGTTGTGTGTGTCTATGAGCTGTTTTTTTTTCTTAATCCTCCCAATCCTCCTCTCCTCTGACAGCTATCACTTTGTTTTTTGTATCTACAAGCCTGTTTCTATTTTCTTCATTTATTTTGTTCATTAGATTCCACATATAAGTGAAATCATATGGTACAATATTTGTCTTTCTCTGACTGGCTTATTTCACTTAGTATAATACTCTCCAGATCCATCCATGCTGTCACAAAAGGCACAATTTTCTTCTTTTTTATGGCTGAGTAGTATTTCATTGTGTAAATGGACCACAGCATTTTATCCACTCATCTACTGGTGGACACTGGGGCTGCATCCAAATCTTGGCTATTGTAAATAATACTGTAATGAACATGGAGGTGCATATATTCTTTCAAATCAGTGTTTTGAGTTTCTTTAGATATATTACCAAAAGTAGAATTGCTGGGTCAAAAAGCAGTTTCATTTTTAACTTTTTGAGAAAATTCCTTACTGTTTCCCACAGTGGCTGCACCAGTCTGCATTCCCACCAACAGTGCATGAGGGTTTCCTTTTCCCCACATCCTCTCCAACACTTGTTGTTTGTTGATATATTGATGATAACCATTCTGACAGGCATGAGATGGTATCTCATTGTGGTTTTAATTTGCATTTCTCTGATGATTAGTGATGTAGAGTATCTTTTCATATGTCTATTGGCCATCTGCATATCCTCTTTGGAGAAATGTCTATTCAGGTGCTCTGCTCATTTTTAAATTGGATTGCTTTGGGGTTTTTTTGTGTGTTCAGTTGTATGAGTTTTTCCTATAGTTTGGATATTAACCCCTTATTAGATGTATCATTGGTGACTATTTTCCCACAATTGGAAGGGAATCTTTTCATTGTTGATGGTTTCCTTTGCTGTGCAAAAACTTTTTAGTTTGATGTAGTCCCATTTCTTTTTTCTTTTGTTCTCATTGCCTAAGGAGACATATACAAAATAATATTGCTAAGAGAGATGTCAAAGAGTTTATTGCCTATGTTTCATGGATTTTCATTTTGAAAGAGGAGATCCTAAAGACACATTTAACCCTAGAGGAAAGAAAGTGTAGGGATGGCTGGGTTGGGGAGGAGTGGTGGGGGGAAATGGAGACAAATGTATCTGATCAACAATAAAAAAATAATTTCAAAAAATGGACAAAGACTCATTCTGGCTACCCCTTAAATCACTTAGCCATGTAGAGCCATATATCTTAACAGTAAGAACAAAGTCTTCTTTCAGAGACCAGTGAGCTAAAAACATTGTAAAGAGCCTGAAAAACTTCCCATACAGTAGTTCTAAGCATTTGGGGTAGGGTTTCATTAAATAAACCTTAAAGTCCCTTTTAACAATGAAGTCCTGTCATCGTGTCATTCCAATTGCATGAACACATACAGTCCTGTTCATGTGTTTTCAGATCCCACAACAATTAATGCCATAATATGCTACAAATTTCTATCCTGATCTTATTGTTTATAACATATATTTTTGTTGAGATATAATTAACATATAACACTATGTAAGTTTGAGGTGTATGATGTGTTGGTTTGATTTATCCTGATCTTAAAAAGAAAAGTAAAAAGGAAAGAGAATCCAACACACTCACAAAATAAGGACCTACTCTCACACATGCAGAACACTTTGACAAGTTGGGTTTTAATAACTTAAAGTAAATGTGAAGGAAAAGAGTCATAACTTTTAGCCTTCAAATGGCCAAACTTGATGGAATGAGTCTGAATATTATTTAATGATACCTGTACAGAAGAGAAAAAATTAATTTTCCCTCTACCTTTCTAAGTTTGTTTGGCTGGTCTAATAATTAAATTAATTTGAGACAGATTAGCATAAGAGAATAATCAAATTTATTACGTAAGTACATGTGTGGCTTTTCTAAGAATAAGGGACCCAGGACAAAACAGGCAGTTGAGGACTAAAAAGAATGCAGGGGGTTGGGATTTCAAAGGGAAAGCAAGCAATTCATAGGTAGATGAGAAGGAGCAATCATTTGGTAAACATTCTTGCCCAGAATCAGAAACAGTGGGACAAACTTTGTTTGTAGATTCCCTCATGTGTCTGCCACACTTAGTTTATATTTATGCTTACATGGTAATTCCCTTCCTTTAAGTAGGTTTTTCTATCTGAATTTCTTTAGGCAGATAAGTGTGAGGTAAAAGGCTCTTCTGGAGTCTTTTGTTTCTTAAAATAACCAGCTGGAAATAATCAGTATGCTAAAAAGGCATATTTTGGGGTGGCAAACTCTGCTTCTCTTCACTTGACAAGGAAGAAAATCCCAGTGTCAGTTTCCCCCAACTCTTTAGTTATTTGGATGAATCTGATGTCCAAACTGATCATTCCAATTGGCTGCCTGATATCTCTGTGGCAATGTGAATGGAAGCAGAATTATTACACTCTATTTGGATGGAAGGGCCAAATCAAAAATTTAAAAATCAAATTTTTATACCTCCAGTACTTGATGTATAGTGGGTGTTAAGTTAGATGTGTTCAATGACTAAATAAAATACATGACTGTTGTAGGTCAGGAATAGGAGGGTAAGGAGCAGCTTACTACATCGTTTCAAAGGCTTAGAAGTGTGGGAGACCATGGCTCATTTGAGAAACAACAGGAACTTTAGTTGACCTGAAGTATAGAGTGCTCTGTGGTGGATGTGTAACAGCTAGAAATGAGGCTAAGCAGGTGAAACCAGATCATGAAGGGTTTTATATTCCATGCCATGGGTTTGGGATCTTATCCTGAAAGCAAAGGAAGAGGGGGTGACAGAAAGTAACTAGAAGAGGGTTTGAAGCTGGGGTCGGCTCTTTAGTTGGAGCATGATGACATGATTATACTTGTGTTTTAGAGATGACTCTGACTTCTGATGTAATATGGATGAGGAGAGGAGCACTGGGAAGCCAGCCAGGAGGGTGCAAACAAGATGAGGACCCGAGCAAGGCAGTGGTAGCAAGCAGAGATGGAAAGATATTTAGAACAGAATGAGGGGCAAAATGGTGCTAGAAGGCAAAAGCTACCACCTTGACAGAAGGGAGTGAATTTAACACCCCTCATACAAATAAAACCCAATGACATTTGCCACTAACCAAGTAAAAAACAGCTCTCTGATAGCAGCAGTGGTGAGAAATAGCCCAGAGGTGAGTTGACAGTAAATCTGTGTCAGCCACACGATATGGTAGTCAAGAAAGCAAATGTCATCTTAGGGAGCTCAAGTAGAAAAGTCTAGTGTCTAGACAAGGGAAGTGCTAGTCCTGGTGTGCTCTGTACAGAGGGGCCTTTGCCCTGGGGTTGGGAGCATGGGAAGGGGGTAGTATAGACTAACTTTCCACCTTCCATTTTCTGGTTGTAAACTCAAAGAAGAAACTTGAACCCAGGTCTTTGGAGCAACACATTTCTCAACCATCCTGCCTCAGCGATGAGGTGAACAACAATACCTGTTAGCTTTCTTCAAAAAAAAGAAAGACTTTATTATTTATTTTCAGAGAGAGGGGAAGGGAAGGAGAGAGGGAGAGAAACATCAATACATGATTGCCTCTCACACATATGGCTGGGATTTGAACAGAAGACCCTTTGGTTCGCAGGCCCAAGCTCGATCCACTGAGCTACAACCAGGGCTCTGCTTTCTTATACTTGTTTATTCAAAGGTAATAGGTCGTATGGAGGTCCGCGGGCTAGGTATGTTGCAAACTCTGAATGACTGTTACTTCCTGAGAGGCTTAGGGATGGGGGGAGCCCAGACAAACTCTGGTCATCACCAGGAGCAACCACGCAGTAGGATAAACTTTGGCTCTAGCTTTGCTGCACGATGGGGGCGGGGCTACTTGAACAGTGTCTCAGGAGTAGGCGATTGGCCCCGTGGGAAATCGAAGGGGCGGGACTAGTCCATTGTTGCCATTGGTTCTTAGAGCAAGTTGAAGGTTGGCAGCGAGGGGGAGCAGCCTGTGCAGGGCCTCAGCTGGGTGAGGGGTGCACAGGGCGTTGGCACCAGGGTGCGCGCTTGCGTTGCTGACTTGGATGCAACGGGAACGCTTGTGTCATTCAACAGCTCGCGTTGTGGGCCTTAGTCTCACCGAGCAGCGGGGAGCATTGCCCGTGCAACTGCGGCAGCCAGAAAGAGGCAGCGGCGACCCAAACCTGCTACCCCAGTGGTAACCTGAGCGGAGACGCAGTGGCTTCTGAGACTCCCGGTAAATGCCTTCAGCTCTGCTTGCAGAGAAAGCAGCCACTTCCCGCTCTGGCTGGCCGCCCTGGCCTACCGGAGCGGTGGGGCCTTGCAGACAGGGCTATCCTGGACCTTCGGTGGGGATTAGGAAGGAGATGCGCAGGAGACCCGGGCCACCCTGCCTGCCCCTGCAGAGTCAGGTTCTCCAGAGATGTAGCCAGGCTCTTTCCCTGGTCCTCTCCCTTCACCCTAGACCTTGCCTCACCTCCTCTGGCCCTGGAGCTGTACTAGGGGGTGCTTAGGCTGCTGCTCCAGCCTAGGTCACTCAGGGCACCCACCTGGGGTACACTGGCAGTGGTATCTCCTTTGTGGGAACTGAAGGTGCCCTCTCCTGTTTGATCCACAAGCCAGAGATGGGGGTGGTGGGGCGTTCGCTCTGCTACAGGGACCTTGACTACAGCAACGTGTCAAGAGTCTCAGCTTGAGGTTTAGGGTACAGGTGTAATCAGACATTTTCCCATCTGATTAAGGGAGCACGTTTCACCCACAACCTGGGGTCCTGACTTGGATTGTGGGTGGGCAGTGGAGCTGGGGGAAGAAGCAAGTTGGAGAGGACCACACTGTAGGAGAAACTGCCATCCCTGCATGCGGAGGAATCGTGGAGTACTTGGGACACTCATCTTCTTTACACTTGGGCTACTGCTTTTTGCAATTTTATTTAAAGCTCACAACTACGGGAGAACTTTGCAATGCTGCTAACTCCCAGGAGTGGCTTGAATTGGAAAACCGGGTTCTAGCATGAGAGACTGGTTACCCTTTGGGCCTTTTCATTTTCTCTTTCTTTTTCAGATTGGGAATGAGGTCTCAACTATTATGCTCATTTTGTACTGTTTTCCTGCCTACCTCTGATCTAACTCTGTAACTTTATGCTGTTGACACTGTGTAAATTTATACAGCACAGCAGGTAGAGAAAACCACTCATAGGACAACATAGTTGGCCCTCTCAATTTCTGTTTTTTGTTTGCTTTCAAAAGAATAAGGCATTCTAGTAGTCACACTTTTTTCCTGTCCTTTGTTTGGGAGGGAGGGAATCACTCAAAACATGGGGTAACTTGAAGCTGGGAGTAACTTGCATGAAGGTATTTTTACTCCGATTGTTGTTAAGCACAGAGAAGAGGTGACAAGGGGAATAGGCCTGCTGGCACTGGTGCCCAAGGGATCCCAGCTGTGCCTATCAGAGGATGGGTGGGGCTGACTTGAGGTGGAGTTAACATTTGGGGGACTGGGCCAGCAGAGACCATCTTAGCTCTGGTGGGTCATGCACTTCCCATACAGTCCAAGCCAAAGATCACACCTGTAGTTGGCCCATTTATCTGCATTCCCTATCATACACTTGTGTGAAGAGAGTGACCTTTTACTGGTTTCATGTGTCATTTCCAGCATCAGAAGGAAAGGTGAGGCACAGAGTTTTGGAAATGTGGAGATAATGGTGGTGGTGGTGGTGGTGTGTGGGAGGTAGGTAGGGAGGGAGAGAGAAAGAGATTTCCTTCAAATGTTGAAGTAGCTCTCTGCCACAGACACTTGCCACATGCTTATCTTCCCAGCATGCATTCCTGCCTTTGCTAGGAGGAGGGACTTTTGCTGAGTTGTTTCAGAGGCAGGGTGGTGGTATGTGTGCAACTCTGATTTAGTGTTCACTTGGGTCTATATGAGTACTATGTTATATCCAATGCGCTCCTGGAACTTTAAGAAGCTTTAAAGCCAAGCTGGGGGCTGATGTAGACTACTGCCTGGGGCCCAGTCTGAGCAAACATGGACTGCATGGAATCCAGTCATGCTTTGCTCAGAAAAGACAGTAAAGGGCTGACCCGTTTACAGGAGGAAAGGAAGGTCAACCATAGTAATAACAAAGCTCACATTAATTGAGCACTTATTGGGGATTAAGTACTTTACTCACATCATTTCCCTTAAGCCCTCAAAAATTCTGTAAGGTGGGCCCTATTATCATCTTCTGAAGCTCAAAGAAGTTAGATAAATCACCTCACTAGACAATGGCAGAGGTGGGACTTGAACCTAGGTCTGCTTGACACCAGCTCTTGAACTCGAAAGCATTTTACTATTTACTGTTGCAGAGAAGGTTTTGTAAAAGAGGTGGGAGGGGCCCTGAATCAAGTTCAGCCTTGAATGAGTGTGCTTCAGCCTGCACAGTGTTTTAGAAAGCCATTCAATTAGGGGTCAACATTGAAAAACCAAAAGATTCTTGTTTTAAAAAAATCAGGATTTCCACCTTCTCTTGAAATGCCAGAAGACCTGGTCTGTATTTCACCTGAGGAAAGTAGAGCTGTGTACTATTGACCTGATTTAGTTAGGGTCTGAGCTAAGGTCATGGCCCCACAGTCTTGAGACCTACCTGACCCTGTAGGCTCCAGACCCCTACTCTAGGGAAACAAGACCCCACTTACAAGGATTCTAATTCAGGATTAGCTTCTTGTCTTACTTTGTAATTAGAGAATTGTTGGAAATGTGGTAGAACTGACTCTGTGAAATGTAAATAATCTTTACACAAGATGCTGTGGACATCACTTGGGAAGGGCTGATGGCCAAGGACTGAGCATTATCCATAAGTGGTACCTGTCCTCTGTGCTGGGATTTTGAAGCCTGCTGTGCTTGGGTCCCAAAGAGACATTCTGGCAAGCTTTGCTTTTCTCCTTTATCCTTCATTTGGACTCAGTTTTTCTTTCTGCTGAATACTTGGTGTGTATAGTAGGTGGGTCAAAATGGTAACAGTTTGGGGAAAGAAAACAACTCAGAAATGACTACCTAAAAAGTATCCTGTTAAAAAAGGTTAATCTGGAAGTTTCTCCATATGTTCTAGATGGACAGGGAGAAGGCATTTCTGTATTAGTCTTTAGGGTGGAGTTCTTCATTATGCAGTTGTGACCTGCAATATTGGTCATTTAGCATCTTTGGCCATCTGCCCACGAAATGGCAGCAGTACCCCCCTACACCAGTTATTGCGACAACTACAACCAGCTCTTTGTGTGTGTCCCCAGACTCTTAAAGGAGCACTACCAGCACATTGAAAACTACTGAAGCATATTTCCAAAAATTCCAGTACTCTTTTCACGTGGAGTGTTAAAATCATTATCGGTTTTCTGTGGGTCACAGTATCCTATGCTTCTGATGGCATTCACCATTTATTTCCTCAGATTCCAGTTAATTGTCTTAATGTCTTTCTCCTTCTGGTCTCGGTTCTTTGAGAGTACTCATCACTGTATCCTCTGAAGAGTCTTACACCGAGTAGATGCTTGGTACGTACACCTGATTGATCTCCAAATTCACTGATTAATGTTGATAGCTCTAGGAGCCTGAAAGAACAAAGAAGCCTGCATTAGCATCGTACAATTCATCTTTATGTTCTTTTATTACTATTTTCACTACTATGTGCTGGGCACTGTTCTAGGCTCTGAGGATAAAACAGTAAGCCAGGCAGATGCAGTCCCCGCCCTGATGAAATTTGCAGGCTGGAGGTAGAGAGGGCAGAAATAAAAGACATTAACCAGTACCCATGTTAATTTGATCATTTCATTGTTATGGTGAAAGTGAAATGGGCTGATATGCTGCAACATACAACATGGCAAGGGTGGAAGCAGTGCTATTTAAGAGAGTGTCCAGGGAAGACTTCTCTGGGCCATGTGTGAAACATGAGAAGGAACCGGCCATGAGAAAATCTTGAGGGAGAGAGCACTTCAGCTGGAAGGAACCACAAGTGCAAAGGCCCTGAGGAGTGATGCTTTTAAAGAACAGTAAAAAGGCCAGTATGACTGAGATGGATAGAACAGGGCAGTAGGGAGCAAAATGAGTTGAAAGACATGGGTGGGGGACCACAGGTTGAGGATAAGCAGTTTGGATTTTGTTCAAAGCACGGTGGGAAGCCACTGAAGGATTTTGAACAGAGGAGTGACACAATCTGAATTAAGGTTTCCAAAAAAAAAGCATTTTCGCTGTTGCGTAGCATAGATTCTCTGGAGGCAAGGATGAACAAGAAAGAGTAGTGTGGGAGGCTGTTACAGTAATCCAGGTTAGAGATGATGGTGGCTTAGAGCTAGAGAGTAGCAGTGAAGATGGATGTGGATTTGGAATGTGTGGTAAAGATGGAGTCAAACAGACTTGCTGAAGGGTTGAATCTCAGGGAAGGGAGCAAAACTCCTGGCTTGAGCACGTGGGTGGAGGGTGGGTCTGTTGGGGAGATGGGAATCACTGGGTGACTTCCAAGAGCTCTGTTGCTCTTGTTAGGTTGAGGTATGAATGAAACATTCTGCTTGGAGACGTTGAAGAAACAGTTGAATATCAATGTAATGGTTGGCTGGAACTTCACCCTATATAAAAATTAAATGCAAATTAAAGTCACTTTAAGTTGCCATTATGTACTAATAAAAGTAACAAATAGAAATGATAGTGATCCAATGTCAACAGGGCTGCACGGGCTGCATGGGAATGAGGCATGTTAATACTGCTGATACTGTGATAAGTTGGCTGAATCCTTCAGGAAAACAATTTGATAATAGGTAATAAGCCATGTGAACTTATTCCTACCCTTTGGCGTGGTAATATATGTTGACATGGAAATCATTTTTTTAAATCCTCACCCAAGGATGTGTTTATTGATTTTAGAGAGAAAGGAAGAGGAGAGAGAAACAGACAGAGATATCGATCAGTTTTTTCCTGTATGCATCCTGACCTAGGATTGAACCTGCAACCTAGGTATGTGTCCTGACTGGGAATTGAATCATAACCTTGTAATCTTTTGGTGTACAAGGTGATTCTCCAACTAACTAAACCACCCAACAGAGGCTAGAAATTGTTTTTGTGTTTTTTTTTTTAAATCTGGACAAAGATTTTCATAGCGGTACCCTTTCTTTTACTAGTATAGAGTAGTAGTGGTACTCTTTTGGAAAGAGTAGTGCTCTTTCAAAATAAAGAATTGGAACCCTGGACAGCATAGCTCTGTTGGTTGAAGCATCCTCCCATAGTATCTGAAAGGGTCAGCGGTTCAATTCCCACTCAGGGCACGTGCCCAGGTTGTGGGTTCAATCCCCTTTTGGAACACATGTGTTGATGTTTCTCTCTCTCTCCCCTTCTCTTCTCTCTTGAATGAGAATAAAATAAACCTTTAAAAAGTAATTGGAAAATGCAGATTCCCATGAAGATGGAATATCTAACCAAGTATACAGTAACTCTACAGAGTTTCTGTAGCATTCTCTCTATATAGAATTTCTACAGAAATTTGTTCTAGTCATGAAAAGTGAGAAATGTATTAATGATATCAATATCTGAATTTATCAAACAGGTACAAAACCAAATCATGATCTATAACTACATCGTGTAAATCTCAATGCTGTTCATACAGAAAAATTATAAATATACAGTTGTCTTATTTTTTAAACCACTTCATCCACTGTTTTTTAAACACAGCAAAGCAGTACAATATTTATTTACCATCTCCAGCAACAAAGCTTTGGAACTAGGAAACAACCCTTTTGTAGAAAGCAATCTCCTTCCCACCTGCACCTGGTTATTGTTTACCAATACAAAGTACACGAAACATCTGCTTTATGTGAACAAATTTTAAAACATATATAGAGATATACTCCATTCTGTAAAGTATTTTAGCCAGTTAAGAAAGCTTGTACCATCAAGCCTGTTAAATAAGATTTTTCCTGTATTATCTTTTGGATAAACTGCCAATATCTATCTATATGTATAAAAATCCCCTCCTAGGAAGAATGAATTTGATTCTCCTTCAGCACAGGACAAAAATAAATAAATAAATATAACCTGGGAACTTTAAACTATCTCTGAATATAAAACAAAACAAAGCAAAGCAAAGGTGAATTACAACTTTTTAACCCTGAGCGCCACTGCTCCACCTTTGGCACAGCAAACAACAAGGCTGTACGGTAGAAAAGGTGAAAGTGGCAACAACGGCAAGTATAGAAACTCAAAGCAGAGAAGAAAACAAAGAGAAAGTTAATAAAATGTGCTTTGAGTGCTGCTGGAGATACAAATGGCACAAGGTTCACAGGTCCTTCTTCAATATAATACTTCCAAACTCCAGTGAAGCAACATTTTTAGAAATATCTGGATTTTCCCCAAGTCCACCCTCAAATTATCTGTAAGCCAACACACACGGAAATCACTCACATCTTGCTACACTGAGGATACACTGCCAATAGGTGGTCCTGAGATATGCAACTATACACCCATAATGGGAGTTCACATTTCAATTCAGTGACATTATCCTATTCATCTTAAAAGTTATTCTCTATCAGTGCCTCAGTTCTATTTCAATACTAGAGCTGTCCTTGGGGCTAGAGGTGCACTGATTGAAAGTTTTCCTTTGGCTCAGATCAGGGAAGAAAATAATTGCTCTAGATGTTTATAGTGGACTATATGGAACACACCAACCTCTAGACAGGCTATTTCTATAACCTTACAAGTAAAGGCTACATACACAGTACACTTTGAATAGGTAGGAACCAGTACATTTTCATGGTAATGTATCCTCTTTTTCAGGTTAATCCTGTTTTCCAATTCTGACCATAAAAGGCTATTTTTTTACAATTCTGAATCCAGAATATCAATATCTGAATTTATCATGTTCCCCATGCCCTTAAACACACTGATTCATTCACCACTCGACCAACAAAATCATGTTCCAAACCTCAGCTCAAGAACTTGGTAAGAAAAACTTCCTTGACCCCTCTAGATGCACCTCTGTTTTGTCCCAACTTCATCACAGGCATTCCTCTAAGCAGGATAATTACATTGTATTGGTATTTCTTTATCTTAAGAAAATATACCATCCTTTAATTCCCAATATTCCCAGTTCTTCCTGCACATGGCAAGTATTGAAAAATATATTTGACAAATGAAAAGATTATTACTTCCAAAAGTGACACAAAATTACAAAATACTGTCCATCAACAATCATATACAGCCCTGGCTGGTATAGCTCAGTAGATTGAGTGCCAGCCTGCAAACCAAGGGATCGCCAGTTCAATTCCCAGTCAGGGCACATGCCTGGGGGGTGGGACAGGGCCCCATTTGGGGGGGGTGCATGAGAGGCAACCACACATTGATGTTTCTCTCCCTTCTTCCTCCCTTCACTTCTCTAGATATAAATAAGTAAAATTAAAAAAAAATAATATATACAACCCTGGCCAGTACAGCTTGGTTGAGCATTGTCCTGCAAACTGAAGGGTCACCAGTTCGATTCCAGGTCAGAGCACATACCTGGGTTGCGGGTTCAGTCCCCCATAGGGGCATGTACAAGAAGCAACTGATCGATGTTTCTCTCTCACATCGATGTTTTTCTCCCTCTCCTTCTCTCTCCCTCCCCCTCCTCTAGAATCAATAAAAAGAAAAGAATCATACACACATACATACATATCCTAGCTCTTCATTCTACATTCTTTTTATTTTTTCTTATTTATTGCATTTCATCCACTTTTGGCTTTGTTACTCTTTTCTCTAGTAGTGTTCTTTTGCCAAGATGCCATGACAGCAGTCCACCATGAAGAGTTGACATGAATTGTGACTTCTCCAGTCTTTCCTCCCTTGACCACATTTTTGCCATAAGGTATTGGGTAATATCCTATTCTACAGGACTTGTATTCAACTAAGTTCACCTTGGGATTTTAAAAAGGTTGGGAAATACTGCTCTCAGAAATTTCTTAGTAGTGCCAAGCATGGCCCCATGTAAATGCTGCTTTTGCCCTGTAGGTGGCGACGTGTGGACAGGAAGTTTGCTGGTAATTTTCAGAATGGGAAAATAAAGCAGAGAAGTAACACTGATGACTTCATGATATGCATTTCCCACAAATTACATTCTGACTCTTGAGTGAGTGAGCCAAATTACGGAATATAGTCAGCCACATTCCTTTAAATCCCTGGTAGCTTTTGTGTTTTTAATGTGAAGAAGAGAAAACAATGAGTCTACTTCGGTAATACTGTAGCAAATTAATCCAAGTTATAAATTGATATTCCGGGTTGGAAGTGTCTGAAGAGACATATTCTACAATAAAAGTCCTCCTGGTGCTAACAAAAGACCAAAAGACCAAAAGATTAGTCAGCCAGGTCTGCAACTACCCTGTGTATATTTAAAACACTGCTCCCTCCCTTGCCATCATGGAGTGTCTCCCATACTCACCAGCAGACTTATGTAAGTGCATTTGTACAGAAATGTCTAACACCTTTCTTTAGGTTGATTTATTTTTTAAGCATTTTAAAAAGGTTTTGTTTATTTTTTAGAAAGAGGGGAAGGGTCTAGAGAGAAAGAGAGGGAGAAAAACATCAATGTGAGGTTGCCTCTTGTGCACCCCCTACTGGGGACCTGGTCAGCAAGCCAGGCATGTGCCCTGACTGGGAATTGAACTGGTGACCCTTTGCTTTGCAGTCCTGCACTCAATACACTGAGCCACACCAGTCAGGGCTATTTTTATTAGCCTTGGAAACACTTAACTTTCACAAACATTATCAATAAAGGAAACATTAGTATTATCTTTTAAAATAGGGAAGTAAAAACTGAAAATAAAGTTGCCCAGAAATGAATTAACATGATTCGGGTTTTCTGAATTTCAAAATCAAAATTTCCCGTTCCATATTCTACTTTAGAGCAGATTTTCTTTGAACAGTGGTAGAAGAGGTTTGCTCTCACTAGGACGCTCATATTTCATGGTCACAAATTCATCATGGCTAAATGGCTTCAGCTCTCCAAAAGTCCCTTGCTTTCTGTTTCCAAAACCCACAGTGCCCCAATAAGCCCTTTAGGACCATCTTAATTAGGGAATTTAGTCATATGGTGGGTCCTATCTTGGCTATATCATATTATCACAATACTGAGAGGGCCACTCATTTTAATAATGTGATTTCAAATTTTTTCAAGATCAGAGTATATGGTCAGCCTCGGTTTTAAAATTGTTTTTCAGGTTAATGGTGTGTCAGAACACATGAATGTTTATCCAAGACCTGTTAACTGAAGAGCCAGAGAGTAGTTCTGTTTGGTCAAGACTTCTTAGGATTCTGTACTAGCAAAGAATTTGACAATTGGCTAGGTTGATTTGACCCAAATACACCTTGACTGCCCCACTAACTATAAAAATATGTTGATGTAATTTTGTACATCTTAAATGCTTACACAATGACTAATTTTAAGGTTTAAAGGCCTGGAGAAAAAGAAAGTTAGCAAAGAAATACTTTGAAAGATGATGTTGAGTTGTGCAGGTGGTCCTATGTTTTTCACTGTTTTTTAAAAAGGGCCTTATTCAAATGTCCTTGCTAGCACTCTGACAACACATATTTATGAAAGTGAGACAAAAGGAGAGAGAATGAATGCTGGGTATTTTACTTACAACTCAAATATTTTTAAAGTTTTAAAGTTATATTTCTTTAGTAAAAAACAAACAGATGTATCAGGAATCTCTGTAATATCTTCTGAAATGGAAGAAGATATTGGAGTGATCTTGGATGCAGACTCTACAGAATGTGTTGAATTTTCACTGCAGCTTAAAACAACCATTTTAGGCTTATGAGAACATCTCAAGACTGTTTCCTTTTCTCCCTTCTCTTATTCTACTGTTATTGAAGTCAGCTCTGCTACTAGGTATAGGGGCAAACAAGATAAGGTAGAGAGATGACTAGAGAAAGCAGACATATTCCCTGAAAATCTGTTAGAAAAGTTCTGGCATGGGGAGCATGTTGAGTGAAATGTTTTTGTAAAGCTGTGTACACAAGATACTGCTGGAATGCGCACTGTAAACATTACTGAATAACTGTAATTTTTTAAGGTTGGAGAAACTTTCACTTGCCTCTGCAAAGATATTAAAGAATAAGCGATTTCAATAGTGTTATTTTAATCAGGTGAGAAAAAAGATGTGTATATGTGGTGGTAGGAGATTGGGGAGGTCATAGAACATAATAGAACAGAGGAATAGTTAAAGATTTTTAATTAAAATTTAAGTTTTTGGCCCTGGCTGGTGTGCCTCAGTGGATTGAGTGCCAGCCTGCAAACCTAAGGGACACCTGTTCGATTCCCAGTCAGGGGACATGCCTGGGTTGTGGACCAGGTCTCCAAGTAGGGGGTGCATGAGAGGCAACCACACATTGATATTTCTCTCCCTCTCTTTCTCCCTCCCTTCCCCTCTATCGTAAAATGAATAAATAAAATATTTAAAAAAATAATAAAATAAAATTTAAGTTTTTGATAATATACGGAGGCTATATCTTTGGCTTTTGGCATTCTCTGCCATCAGGGCTTGGTTTATACTAGGCTCTTAAACCTTTGTTGAATAAGCAATGCATATGACAATGACTAGTGAAAATGATGGGGAAATGTTTAACAAATCCTTCCATTGCTCTCAACTGAAGCACAGACATGTTAAAAGGGAATTTAGAGGGCTAATTAGGTTGTTGTAAGGAATCAGTTTTAAGTCATAGCATAACTTGATGTCAGTGATTCCACCTCTTTTGGTATATGTATCTACTAAATAATATAGCTAATTTTAAAAAGATCATTTAAAAATGTTTATTTTGTTTAAATGAGGTTAAAAACAGGGATTGTGTGGTTATAAGAGCACCTACGTTTTTAGATCTACTTTCAAGAGCAAAGTAGGGCCCTATGCCGCTTTAACTACATGCAAGGATTAGCACACTGGAACTTGGATTTGAGAAAGGATCCTTATTTAGAATAAAACATATGTTAAAGTTGGGTATTGGATGTCACTGAGTATTTCCAGAAACATCTATCTGTTTTTACTGTAAGATAAATCAGCTATGACTTAAACATTCTGCAGCCAGATCAGTGGTTGCTGAGAGCGGAAGAAGGATTACAAAGAGGCATGAGGAAAACTTTTGGGGGTGATGAGCATTTTCATTATCTTCACTGTGGTGCTGGTTTCATAGTTGTGTATACATATGTCAAAATTCATCAAAATGTACACTTTTGGTACACGTACACTTTATGTGACCATATATCAATTGTGTTTCAATTAAGCAGTTCTTAAAAATAACTTCATGCACCGGCCAAGATGGAGGCATAGGTAGACGCACTGTGCCTCCTTGCGTAACCAAAAGTAAGGACAACAAAAATTGAGAAACAAAAAACAACCAGAACAGAGAGAAATGAACTGAAGTCTGACTACCATACATCCAGATTGGTAAGGAGGGGTGGAGTTAGAGGCCTACGGAGAGGGGTCGAGGGGTCCCGGCAAGAAAAAGTGGTGGCTGGCAGACACATGCGCGCAGAGCACAGTCGGGAGTTGGCGGACCCCGGAAGCGCAGGGGTAGCTGACGGACTGGTGGCAGACCCTGGGCGCGGGAGGGAATGAGCAGACCCAGTGAGGCGCGCAAGGCAGCTGGCTGCCGCAGCCACACATTCGCGTGCAGACAAACTAAGTGAAGACGGGCAGTGACACAGACTGCACAACCCAGGGCCCCAATGCCGGGAAACAAAGCCTAAGAGCACCCACTGAAAACACCTGTGGGAGCTGAGGCCGGGAGATTCTCTCAGCCTCACAGGAGGCTCCTCGGGGAAACCCACAGGGTCCGAGAAAGTACACAGGCCCACCTGCCCGGAAGCCAGCACCAGAAGGGCCCAATTTGCTTGTGGGAGGCAGTGGAGGGGACGGAAGTCCTAGAGAGAGTGGAGCAGGCGCCATTGTTCCCTCTCGGACCCCGCCCCCACATACAACGTCACAACCCAGCGACTGGGGTGCCCCGCCCTGGTGAACACCTAAGGCTCCGCTGCCCTTACGTAACAGCCGCAACCAGACCAAAGGAAAATAAAAAAGATGGCTCAAACAGAATTAAAAGCCCAGAGCCAATTTTTTTAAGTGACTGAGAGATAGCCAACCTATCAGATGAACAGTTCAAAACACTGGTGATCAGGATGCTCACAGAATTGGTTGACTTTGGTCATAAATTAGATGAACAAATGCAGGCTATGATAAGAGAAATGAAGGAAAATGCACAGGGAACCAATAGTGATGGGAAGAAAACTGGGACTCAAATCAACAGAGTGGACCAGAAGGAAGAAAGAACAACCAAACAGGAAAGAATGAAGAAACAAGAATTCAAAAAAAAATGAGGACAGGCTTAGGGACCTCCAGGATATCTTTAAACATTCCAACATCCGAATTATAGGGGTACCAGAAGGGGAAGAGGAAAAACAACAAGTGGAAAAGTTATTTGAACAAATAATAAACGAGAACTTCCCCAATCTGGCAAGGGAAATAGACTTCCAGGAAGTCCAGGAAGCTCAGAGAGTCCCAAAGAAGTTGACCCAAGGAGGAACACGCCAAGGCACATCATAATTACATTAGCCAAAGTAAAAATGAAGGAGAGAATCCTAGAAGCAGCAAGAGATAAGGAGACAGTCACCTACAAAAGAGTTCCCATCAGACTGTCAGCTGATTTCTCAAAAGAGACCTTTCAGGCAAGAAGGGGCTGGAAAGAAGTATTCCAAGTCATGAAAGGCAAGGATCTACACCCAAGATTGCTCTATCCAGCAAAGCTTTCATTTAGAATGGAAGGGGAGATAAAGTGCTTCTCAGATAAGGCCAAGTTAAAGGAGTTCATCATCACCAAGTCCTTATTATATGAAATGTTAAAGGGACTTACCTAAGAAAAAGAAGATTAAAAATATGAACAGTAAAAAAGGACATCAAACTCACAGTTAGTAACAACCACACCTAAAACAAAAACAAACTAAGCAAACAACCAGAACAGGAACAGAACCACAGAAATGGAGATCACATGGAGGGTTAGCAACAGGGGAGTGGGAGGAGGAGAGAGGGGGAAAAGATATAGAGAATAAGTAACATAGACAATAGGTAGAAAATAGACAGGGGGAGGGTAAGAATAGTATGGGAAATGGAGAAGCTAAAGAACTTATGACACATGGACATGAACTAAAGGGGGAGAATGTGGGTGGGAGGGGGTGGGCAGGGTGGAGGGGAGTGAAGGGGAAAAATGGGACAACTGTCATAGCATAATCAATAAAATAAAAAAAAATAACCTCATGCATCTAGTGTTAAACTGGCCAACTGCTCTTTTGTTATTGAAAATCCTATTTGAATCTCACAGGGTTCAGTCATGACTCACACAGTCTGTGGGTATGGGTTCAGATGCCTCTCAGCATTTACAATGATGGCAGATGGCGGGGATATCTAATGGTGGAGGGAGTTGCTATTGTGTTACTCAGTTTTGATCCTTTTTTGTGCAAGTATATATTAGCAGTCGTGAATTGCTTCCTTTTAATAGTTTGCTATTATGTGAGTTAACTCTTTTCAATAGAAGAAATTATACAAAATTAACATGTTTATTGTAAACATTCAAAAACTGAAGAAACAAGATGTGTTCAAGGTAAAATGGGAAAGTTCATTCCTCTCCTATATTTCCATTCCATTTCCCAAGGGAAATATTGTTGACAATTTGATGTACATCTTTCCAGACTTTGCATGTACAGGGGTGTCTGTGTGTGCATGTGTGCACACATGTACGGGGGTTCAAAAATAATTTTCCTCCCACTTTTAAGTTCTTCTATCTGGGTTAATAATGAAATTAATATGAGACAGATTAACAGGAGAAAATATCCGAATTTACTTACAGATTTACGTTTGGGGCCCTCATAAGCTACGAGACCAGAAGACACATTGGGCAGTTGAGGTTAACATGCTTTTTTCGACAAAGAAGGGGAACAAAACAGAGGTATGGCACTTCAAAGGAAAAGTAGGCAATTTACAAGTAGACAAAGAGCAAATATGTGGTAAACAAATTCTTGCTGGGCCACTCACAAACAATACACAGAGGAGAGTCTACCAAACAGGCTTTGCTAGAATTCTCCCTGTCTGGCACATTTAGTTTATATTATGATGCTAAGGTGATGCTCCCTTCCTTTAAGCAGGATTTTCTATCTCCATTCCAACAGACAGGTAAGTGGGGGAGGGTCAAAAGTTCTTTCTGCGTCTTTCACTTTTGAATAACCAGCTTAAAATCAGTATCCCAAATGGCACATTTTGGGGTGGAAAAGCCTTGGTCCCCCTCATGTGTTTTATATTGCTTGTATTTATTACAATACATTTACAAGAGCAAGATCATATTACACATTATTATGCAACATTTTTCCCTCTAAAAATACCATGGGTACCCATCCCTATCAGTAGCCACAGATATACCCTATCTTCTCTCCCCCCTTCCCTTTCTTCCTTCTTTTCTTCTTTGTTCTTTCCTACTTCTCTCCACCCCCTCTCCTCCCTCTCCCACACCTTCTTCTTCATTGTTTTTTGTTTGTTTTGGGCCTGAGGTCTTAAGGCAAAAGCACTGCAATGGGAATTATCATTACTGTGCACCTATATGTCAGGTACTGTCAAGTTGATGTTTAGTGACCTAGCAGAAGTTCCAATGACATTGCTGTAGTAATGAAGCCACAACATATGTAAAAAGCTTACTTCTTTGTACATACTAGGTCCTCAGTAATTTTTAAAAATAAAAGAGAAAATTAGTTCTTTATTCTAGAAGTGTATTTTAAGATGAAATATTGATAAACATTTGATTTTAAGATCTAAAGCCCATGAACGACTGGGGAAGATATCAGAAGAACAAATACTTACTTTGTTATTGTTGCTGCTGTTGGGAATCAGGAATTTGAATTGGGGATTTTAAGGGAGGCCAGCTTTTTTGTTTTTAAAAACAATTTGGTCCTCTTGGGAAAGTCAGAAAATAACATTTTCTAATCGAGATGTAGAGTCCTCTCACTGGAGAAATGACTGTGAAAACATAAACTATAAAGCCGAAGTTATGGACTGGCAAGCCAATGAGGCCTGCAGATATGTTTATTCACACTTCACAGTGCTTTTAAATTGTGTTGATTGCTAACATCTCAAAATCCAATTTCACCTAAAGACACTTATCTCAATCTTCTCTGAAATAATAGGACTATCAGGCCACACTAGGCCCTTCTTCCCTCATTGCAGCTAGAGCTGAGGAGCAATCTCCCTTTAGATGCAACATGTCCCTCAGTCTCTGTCAGCATTTTTTTCCCACTGAGACCATCTTGTTGTTTATGTGGTCATTAAGTTGTGACCTTTGCTGTAGAATTTACTGCTTATTTTTGCTTCCATGTGAAATGGAAATGATAGCCAACTTTTAATGTTAAAAAAATACAGTAGTAGCCCTGGCTAGGGTGGCTCAGTGGAGTGAGCACCGGCCTGAGAACCAAAGGGTCACTGGTTTGATTCCCAGTCAGGGCACATGCCTGGGTTGCAGGCCAGGTCCCCAGTTTGGGGTGCATGAGAGGCAGCCACACATTGATGTTTCTCTCCCTCTCTTTCTCCTTCCCTTCCCCTCTGTCTAAAAATAAATAAAATAAAATCTTAAAAAATACAGTAGTATGCCAAACACTGTAAAATGGTATTTGACTCATTTCTGAACATATTTGACAAGAACTTCATTTATACACTTCACGAAAGCAGAAAGAACTGGCTAAAATACAGAAACTTGTTCTGTTGTGTAGAAGCCAACCTTGTGAAGGATATAAGGCATATCTTTCATCTCAAAATGTTGATTTTCAGTAGTCTTTGTGAATTTAATGTTAAGTAGGATAAGAAATTGAAGTTTTTGTAAAATTATTTTTCTTTTTTTAGAGAAGGGTAAAGAGAGGGAGAGAAATATCCATGTGTGAGAAAGACATCTATCAGTTGCCTCTTGCATGCCTCCAACCAGGGCCCTGGCTTGCTACCCAGGGAGGTGCCCTAACCAGGAATTGATCTGGCATCTCTTTGGTTTGCAGGCTGGTGCTCAATACACTGAGCCACACCAGCCAGGGCTCAATTTATATTGAGCATAACTTTATTTTATTTTTAAGTATATTTTATTGATTACACTATTATAGTTGTCCCAGTTTTTTCCCCTTTGCCCCCCTCTGCCCAGTACCCCCATTCCCCACAGCAATCCACCCCTTAGTTCATGTCCATGGGCCGTACATATAAGTTCTTTGGCTTCTCCATTCTCTGTACTATTCTTAACCTCTCCCTGTCTATTTTGTACCTACCAGTTATGCTTTTTAACCACTGTACCTTTTCCCCCATTCTCTCCCCTCTCCCTCCCCACTGGTAACCCTAGTGAGATCTCCATATCTGTGATTCTGTTCCTGTTCTAGTTGTTTGCTTAGTTTGTTTTTGTTTTTGTATTCAATAGTTGATACTTGTGAGATTGTTGTCATTTTACTGGTCATAGTATTGATCACTTTCTTTTTCTTAGATAAGTCCCTCTAACATTTCATATAACAAGGACTTAGTGATGATGAACCTTATCTGGGAAGCACTTTATATGCCTTTCCATTCTAAAATAATAGCTTTGCTGGATAATTTTCACTGTAAGGTTTTCCTTGTCATCACTTTACTTCTTGCCAGTCCTTTCCAGCCTACACATTTTTTATTATTATTTTTTATTTTTTTAGATTTTATTTATTTATTTTTAGAGAGGGAAGGGAGAGGGGGAGAGAGAGAGAGAAACATCAATGTGCGGTTGCTGAGGGACATGGCCTGCAACCTAGGCATGTGCCCTGACTGGGAATCGAACCTGCAATGCCTGGTTCGCAGCCCACGCTCAATCCACTGAGCTACGCCAGCCAGGGCTACAAAATTTCTTTTAAGAAATTGGCTAATAGTCTTATGAGAACTCCTTTGTAGCTCTTTGCTTTGTTCTTGCTGTTTTCTAGATTCTCTCTTTATCTTTAACCTTTGACATTTTAATTGTGATGTGTCTTGCTGAGGCCCTCCCTGGGTCCAACTTGCTTGGGACTCTCTGGGTTTCATGGATGTGTACGTCCATTTCCTTTGTCAAATTAAGAAAATTTTATTTCATTATTTTTTCAAATAAGTTCAATTCCTTGCTGTTCCTCTTCTTCTTCTGTCATCCCTGTGATTCATATGTTGGCACTTTTGGAGATTTCCCAGAGCCTTCTTATTATCTCCTTTTTTTTTAAAAAAAACTCATTTCTTCATTCTGTTGTGGTTGACTGTTTATTTCTTCTTTATGTTCCAAATTGTAGATTTGAATCCTGGCTTCCTTCCCTTCACTGTTGGCTCCCCATAGATTTTTCTTTATTTTACTTAGTGTAGCCTCCATTTCTTCCCTTATACTTTTGCCGTACTCCATGAGTTCTCTGAGCATCCTGATCACCAGTGTTTTGAACTCTGCATCTGATGGGTTTGCTATCTCTGTTTCACTAAGTTATTTTTCTAGAGTTTTCATCTGTTCTTTCATTTAGGCCATATTTCTTTGTCTCCTCAATTTGGCAGCCTCCCTGTGTTTATTTTTGTGTGTTAGGTAGAGCTGCTTTGACTCTCTGTCTTAGTAGCATGGCCTATTGTAGAAAAGGCACCTGTAAATTGTGTGGGGTGGAGCCTTAGGTAATCACCAGGGTGGGGTAACCCACTTCACTACTTTGTGGCTCTGTGGGGGGGGGGCAGCTCAGAGAGGGGACTTTGCAGCTACCTGGCTTCTGAGGGTTTGCCCAGCACTTGCCTCGTTTCCAGCCACTTCACCCACTCCCTGTATGCAACTGGCACCCTTCCAGCTGTTGCCCTGGTGTTGAATCCCAGAGTGGGTGGGTTTGCATACATTTTAAGACCATGCTGGCCCTTTAAGTGAGATTTTCTGAAAATATAGTAGTTTTGTCTGCTACCCCAACCCCCACTGGTTTTTAAAGCCAGAAGTTATGGGGATTTGTCTTGCATGTGCTAGAACCCTGGGCTGTGTAGTCTGACCTGGGGCTGAGATTGCTTGCTTCCATGGTATCCCTCCCAATTTTTATCGACCACATGAATGTGGGACAGCTCATGTCCCTTCTGCTCCTGCAGCCACCTCTCCACACCACATCCATGTCCTCATCTCTTCACCCGTCTCCACATCTCCACCTCTCCTACCCGTCTGGATGAATGTTGCTTCTTTAAATCCTTGGTTGTTGGACTTCCATACAGTTCAATTTTCTGACAGTTCTGGGTGTTATTTGTTTTGAGATTTAGTTGTAATTCCTTTTTGTAATTGCACAAGGAGTTGAAGTGTGTCTACCTCTACCTCCTTCTTAACTTAGTTAAAAACAAACTATAAGTAAACAACTAAAACAGGAACAGAATCACAGAAATGGAGGTTCACATGGATGGTTGTTGGTGGGGAGGGGAAGAATGGGGAAAAGGTACAGGGAATAAGAAGCATAAATTGTAGGTAGAAAAGAGACAGGGGGAGGTTAAGAATAGTATAGGGAATGGGGAAGCCAAAGAATTTATATGTATGACACGTGGACATGAACTATGGGGTGGGAGGGAATGTTGATAGGAACGGGGTGAAGGGTGGAGGGGAATAAAGGGGAGAAAAAAATGGGACAACTGTGATAGCATAATCTGTAAAAATATACTTTAAAAGAAAAGAAGCAGAAATTCCTAAGTCCCAGTATTAGTGTATATTATTTACCTTGGGATGGCTTAAAAGATTTTGTTAATATGAAATGACTGCAAGCACTCGTGTTTTGGGGATTTTCTAGTTCCAAAGTAGAGAACAAATTGACTTTGACACTTCTTAGAAAAGGTTCAATTTAGTTGAAATCAGTAGACTGGAGAAGTAAGAATCAGTATGTGCATGTAGGACTTAGAAACCAACCTGAACAAAGGTTGCTAAATTAGGTTCATGGGTTAGAACAATCAGCTGGGTGCATGTTTAAGAATGTGGTTCGTGTGTTTTACCCTTACCCTGTTTCTCTGCCAACTCCAGCAGGTTTTACGAGACTTTGCATTTGAGTTCTATTTTACATTAGATTGGAGATTTGGAATCTTAGGTTCTCAATGTATGGGCAACTCGTTTAATTTTCCTGAATCCACCTGACTTTCCCTGTCAGTAAAATAGGCATGAAAATACCTACTCACAGGTTGTTTCATGAATCAAATGAGATAAAGTAGAATAAATAATAGTCATATCTTATGTTGAGAACTTCCTGTCTGCCAGGCACTATTCTAAGAATTTCACATGTACTCGCCCATTTCATCCTCCCTGAAATCCTATCATTTCTATTTTAGAGTTGAAACCAAGAGAGTATATGGAAAATCTTTGAAACATCTAAAATGCATTAAACAAATATAAGGTATTATCTTTTTAAAGATTTTATTTATTTATTTTTAGGGAGAGGGGAAGGGAGTGAGAAAGGAGAGAAACATCCATGTACGAGAGATACATGAATTGATTGCCTCTCACATGCCCCCAACCTGGGACCTGGCCTGCAACCCAGGCGTGTGCCCTGACTGGGAATCTAACCAGTGACCTTTTGGTTTGTGGGAAGACACTCAACCTACTGAGCTACACCAGCTAGGGCTAAGCTATTGTCTTAAGTTACCCTATAGTATATTTTTTCCTCCCAATTTGACCTAAGTCCAGCAAATGCTAGCACCCAAGTTCAAATTTCTGTTTTGCTACATTTGTTTGAAAATGTTCCCTTTCACCCTCCAGGGTTTCCTGAGGATACAATGACAGTCACAGTGGTATATGATAACTCTGAGGCAAGAGAGCTCTGTGCAGCTCAGCACCTCTACCTCAAGCCCATAGCAAAACTAATGATCAATGTGCTGCTCCCAGAGAGTGCTGAACCTATGAGGCCTTTCTCGAACTGGGAAGTCCTTGACCAGCTGAAGAGCCTGATTTTCCCTGATCAGTTCACCACAGTTCGGCTCTCCAAGAGTACAAAGAACTTCATCCGATTTGAAGGGGAAGCTGAAACGCAAAGTTTGGTTCAGATCCTGAAAGCAAAACTACATGGGAAGATCATCAAGCTAAATGGTTTAAAACCAGACTTAAAAGTAGTGGCTACAGATGCCCAGGGAGAGTGGGAGCACTTACCCCAGAAACAGGAGGCCCCATCAAGTGACGGGGCTGATGAGCTGGACTGCAGTAAGAGTCCACATTCCATACATTTCCAAGGCTTGCCCTGCAAGTGGTTCGCACCCAAAGGTTCCAGTGGGGAGAAGCCGTGTGAAGAGATTCTTCGGGTGGTCTTTGAAAGTTTTGGGAAGATCAAGAACGTGGATATCCCTATGCTTGACCCCTACAGAGAGGTAATGACTGGTGGAAGCTTTGGGGGTTTTAGCTTCGGCTTGCAGACTTTTGAGGCCTTTATACAGTACCAGGAGTCAACAGACTTTATAAAAGCCATGGAGTCCCTTCGAGGGATGAAGCTGATGCTTAAAGGGGATGATGGAAAAGCTCTGGCATGTAACATCAAGGTAAGAAGTAGCCAGAGTTTCTTTAATTTCCCACTGTTCAGGTGGTCCTAAGTAAAAGCTAGAAGGAAGCATCTAGAATACATTTCCTTAGATGCCCTAGGCTCTGATCAATAGCTCATGTAAAGATTTCTGCTGTCATTAATAAATGTGTGTTTAGGGAGGAAAATAATCCTGATTTGAATATTCTTTTGCTGGCAGCATGCTGCCAGCTGGGGTTTTAAAGTAATTGCTGTTATAATCTGGGGCTCTGCCCTAAATTCTTGAGGGCATGAAAGTATGCTTCATGGCTCTTATGGAAGTACCTCATGTGCTTATTCTACTTGACAAGTTGCTGAGAGAGAGGAATACATGCAGTTTGAAATCACAAAGAAAACAATTTACTTGCTCTTTATTATTGGGATCACAACTTATATTTTCATGCTATCTGTCAGGTAAATTGCTCAAACATAATCCCAACAAACTTGGATTCTTCCCTTTCAAAATCAGCTTGTTTATGCAGTCATGTCACCTCACTGATGTCAGGCTGTGTAGTCATCTCCTTCAAATCTTAATCCAGCAGAGGAAAAGATGCTGCTAAACCTCCCTTTCTCTCTAAATTAATCTTTAGCATGAACTCGGACTTTTTTTTAAGATTTTATTTATTTATTTTTAGAGAGGGAAGGGAGGGAGGGAGGGAGGGAGAGAGAGAGAGAGAGAGAGAGAGAGAGAGAGAGAGAGAGAAACATCAATGTGCGGTTGCTGGGGGCCATGGCCTGCAACCCAGGCATGTGCCCTGACTGGGAATCGAACTTGCGATGCTTTGGTTCGAAGCCCGCGCGCAATCCACTGAGCTACGCCAGCCAGGAAACTTGGACTTTTAGCTTTAGTAGCTTCCTATGTATGAGTGTGCATATGTATGTTATGTGTGGAGCTACTTATGTTAAAATGTAATTTTAAAATTATGAGCTATTCAGTCAGGCAAAAGATATGGCATACACTATAATGGCCACTCATGTACCACTGCCCAGCTTGCGCCTATCAGAACCTGTGCCTGTAATGGCATGGTGCTGTCACCTATGACTGTGATGTAAGCTCCTCAAGGTTCTGCCAAAGAAATTTCTGAAGCCCACAGGACTGTTTGGAAGGCTACTGAGATGCAGTTGAACAGTATGGGTACTGGGATACAGGGAGAACATTTTTCATTTACTTGTTTTTGAGTTGACTGTGCCCATATTAGTTTTATTTCTCTGGCCTGAGACACACTGGCAAACTTGTCTAATGATTCTGAAATATCTGGGGGCAGGTTACGTTTGATACAACCAAACACTTCAGTGAAGGGGCTATAAGGAGGAGAAATCAAGAAAGGCTAAAATTGCAAGAACTGGAGGAAGAAAGGAGAAAAGAAAAGAAGAGAGAAGAAGAAGAAGCTGAAAGGTAAGGAGACCAACTTTAACAAGAGGGTTTTTTAACTTTTGATTTATGGATTTATCCCTTTGAGTGAATAGCTACACTTGATAGACTGCGTGGAGGTGGGGAGGAGGGCAGGAATTGGTTCAGATTGGGGAACTCCCTGAAAGCCTGAAAGTCTTTCAACTGTGCTGTTACAAAACCAAAATGACAAAAAACAGTTGAAAACAAGAGACTTTAAAAGAAAGTGTCCTTGTTAGGGAGAACAAGTAGTGTAAACGAATGGTACTAGCCAGATGAAGCTGTCTAGAAAGTGATTTAAAAAAAAGAACCAGGAACTTTTATAGTGAAAAGTCTAGCCTCCCAAATGTTTAAAATTTACCCATTTACCTAAAATTTGCCAGCTTTTACATAGCCTGACAATGTAAAATGTTTTTATTAACCCCTCTTTTCAGTTCCAGAGAAGGTTTTCTTCCATATGATGGTCAGTATTCAAACTAACCCATAGGCAAGAAAGCATGGATTGATTTGTTGGGACTATTTTTCTTGTTGGCCTAAATTCTTTCTGTGAATTTGAGGAGACTCCACCTTTATTTCTTTTAGCTTATCATTGTTTCCCAATTTAGGGGCTTGAGACTAGAAAAGGCTATTGGATTGTCAAAGGTTTTCCAAGAAGGTACAAATGGGCCTTCAGGACTCTGAAAACCAGCTTTACCTCCTGGCCCCTCCACTTGCATGTTTATTCTTCCAGTTTTTTTAATGTAAATTACAGTCATTCAAGAAGGGAGATAAAGAGTATTCTTCCTTGTTTTGCCTCTCACTTTTTTAGCTGGCAAGGTGATAGGAGTTACTTGAGGTCATGTCTGTGAAACTTGGCCAGAAGTTATGCCCAGTCAATGTAACTATTCCCCCTCCTCAAATTTCTGGGCTGAACATGCAGTTGAGATAATCCTCTGACTTTTGGCTAAGTTCTTACTCAGATAATTGTCCCTTTTTGGCCTTTCTATGTTTCCATAAGGGCTTAACGAAAACAGTTTAAATTTTCAGAAAACAGCAGTAAAGAAAAAGCCCATATTCTTCTAAACCAGTATGTTTTTATGATGGTGTACTGTGTTGTATGATATGTACAAAGGACCAGTTCTCACACTTAATATTTTCTGAGTGCCTTGACTTAACCTTTATTTGCCTATGTGAAACCAGCTCATAGAAGGTTCTGATCTCAAGAAAAAACAAAATCATCATTGTGAAAGCTGCTCCAGTAGTCCCTGCTTGTGGTTTGAGAAAGTGGGGGCTAGAGGCACCTCCTTTGAATTCTGTAGTCTTTTTTTGAAATTCTCTGTGTAAGGTTTCCTGTACATGCTTCTAATTGATTGACTGAATCGTGTGTTTTTCTCCTTTGATGGATGTGTCACAGTGTTTTTTATCCTGAGTTGTCTCTGTCAGGCCCTGGAGTGAGCAGTGAAAGATCCCTGGAAACCTCAATAATCTATTGCTTGTCCATGTTGTCTCCCGACTCTCCCCACCCACATTGGTGAAGGAGTGGGGAAGAGAGCAAATGCTGAATAAATACCTTCTGAATGGTTGACCTTTAATCATTGTCCAGAAAAAGAAAGGAGGAGGAGAGGAAAGCCCAGGAAAAGAGGAAGAAGGCCAGGGTCAGGAGGCGAGCCCTGAAGGAAAGGGACAGACATCGGCAAAGGAAGCGGGACAGAGCCAAAGCTGAGGCGACTTGGGAGCCCAACTCTTCAGAGGAGTGGGAGGAGAGGAAGTTCCTTCTGGCTCAGAGGCGGGTGGAGGCCGTTTGGTTGCTACTGGTGCTCCTGAGGAAAATTGCAGTAAGGCTCTTTCCCATTTGTTCATTGTTCATTTTCTTTCTGAGACATAACTGTTTCAGTTAGCAGTCACCTATTTAAAATCAATTCCATGGAAGACACATTGCATTCATTGGGGTTTATTTTCAATAGGCTCATTGATCTCTAATAACCCCAATTGTGGGTTTACATTATAGATACCCAAATTTTCTCAAGGACTTACATCTCACTTTTGCCATCTGTCACACACACTTTGTGCTGCTAAAACTTCAGGCTGGTTTTACCCAGGGTATTATGGCTAGCATATCTATTTTGCTAAGGGCCAATGGATGTAACAGAAAAATACCAGGAGGAAGAAATGGATAGTGTGGGTGTTAGTTTTGTAGTCTTCCATTAAGTTTACTTGTCCATTTTTATGCATCAGATTTGAATAAGAAGGGAGAGCTTTGAACAGAAAACTTTGTGTAGCAAGCTCACATTAGTCTAGTCTTTGAGTATTTGCTAAGAAATTTTTCACATTGCAAAGCAATTGTTTTGTTTGGAAAGTTCCAATTTTAGAAGTTCTTTTTTCCCAACTTACTGACCTCGTAAAGATAACCAGACTCAGCAGATGTTCCCGAGTAAAGGTCAGAAAGGCTTTCAAACTGATCGTTTAAAAATCCACATTCAGTGTTTTTTAAATACTGTACACAGAGTAAATGGCATTAGTAGATAGAGCTATTTAATGTATATTTGTAGTCTCAGTCTTTTTCTCATCAGTGTGGACAAACAGTGAAATCAGGATCAGAAAAATATTATATTTTTATTTATAATGAAGCTACCTGGATCTTTTTAAGTTTACTTTAATGACTACCAAGGGTGACTCCTTTTAAAGAATTTATCTATTTAAATGTGTGTGATGCTTAATTCTCGGTCTTATTGATACCTTATGTTGATTACACAGTCTCCACATTCTAACCACAGGTCATGGGTAAGCACTGTGCCCTGATTTGCACCAGGTGTCAATAGAAGGATGTTTCAAACTCTTCTAGGAGGGTGAGACTGTGGGGAACACTTTTCACCTGCCCTGTGGTTGTGTAGAACAGATAGCACCACAGACAGAACCACTGCCATGGCCACATTTTTACTTGCTGTGTTGTCTCTGACTGAGGGTGGGCAGCGACACCCTGACCTGCAATCCATAGGCAGAAGCCAGAGTGAAAAACAGAAAGACAGGTTATCTTTTAAGCCAGTTGACTGTCTTGCAAACCCACATTTTACCCTCCAGTCTTTTCTTGTTTTAGAGTTGTCTGGGAGGGCTATAGACCATTTCTTATTCTTCCTGTCCCCAGTTTGTGAACAAATGAAAAAAGGGTCATGTGCTTTGAAGGTAGGTAAACCATGGTGCCTTGTAACATAAGGATGGGCACAGACCTAGTAAAAGCAGTTCATATTAGATGGAGACATTTAGTTTTGTATCTTCTGTTCCCTCAGTGCAATATTCTTCCTAATTTGAATCTATGCTGTGTGTTATTAGAAACCTCTTACAACAATGTCAGAAATCACAATATTTTTTGAAGTTTTTAATCTGTTTAGTTTTTATGTCAGATTTTTAACCTTTTTTTTTTTTTAAGGAATCCACACAGTTTAACCCACAGGAAGTAGAAGATGCAGACTGTAAAGCTAAGTATGGTCTGGGGAACACATTGGAAACTCTGAAAAAAGAAGAGTTAAATATTCAGTATCTTCAAAATCAGGAGGAAATGCCCAGATATCGAGTTGCCAATAAACGAAAACCCAAAAAAAAGAAAAGAACTCAATTACATAAATCTTCCCACTACCACTGGAGGAAAAAAAGAGAATATTCAGTGACAAAAGAGAAAATGGGAAAATTATTAACCAATGAATACAATCACAGTGCCTCTGACAAGAATACCTTGCAAATTTCGTTAATTAAAGATCAGCCTCTTGAGAAAGAAGACCACCTCAATTCTAAGGAATACTATCATTCCAAATTTTCTGAGAGAGACCATGACAGAAAAGATAAAATCTATGAAACATATGACTTTATTGACTTTCCATTAAACCATTATTATCAGACTCCAGAATGTCCCTCTATCTGCCTAGAACCAAGTCACCAAACAAGTACATGTCGGTGGCAGAGGTCTGTGTATGCTAAGGGAAATGGATTTCAAGTCAATTTGAGAAAGTGTAATTGTCACTCAACCACGTCGAGCCAAACACAAAAGCTACAAAGGAGAGAACAGGTTCAAGAAGATGATTACTGGGCAAATAGTCATACTCAGGATCTTGCGCATAAACCACAAAAAAGAGCAAAAGTCGATTATGCCGAAGAATGTTCTAAGGAGTTTAAAAATCATTACAAGGATACAGTCAGTGAAGCTCATGATCAGCTGACCCCAACTGATGGAAAGGGCTATCTGTTGGAAAAGACCTATGCTTACCAGGTCAGAGATTCTAAATCCAGAAGTCAAAGTCAAGTTTCGTCATTCGAAGGGTCAGAAAACGTAAAACTGGAGTTCACAGATTTCTTAGAGGAAATTAGTAGTGATTCTGAATGGTTCAGTGAAACCCTTTCCATAAACAAAGAAGAGAAAGAGAAATCTGTGGCCACACATGAAAGTACCCCAGAAGGAGAATCTCTTGATACTGATGAAGTCATCACTTACAATCAACAAATTAGATCAAGTCAGCCTACCTTGTATTCAAAGTGGAAACATTTTGGGGAGGAGAAATTCTCTGAGTACCAACTTGGGAAACCCAGTAAGAGGTCCAAGTATGAACAGAGATGTTTGTGGCTTGAGGATGAAAACAATTCCATGCGAGCCAAGAACAGTAACAGCAAAAAGGAGGAAAAGTTATCTCCCAAATACTTGTTTTATCAGGGCAACTTCCACAAATCCAGTTCCAGTGACGTATTAGATGACAGCACAAGAAAGAAGAGTAAGTTTAGTGATAATACATTTGACCAGAAAATTAACTACAGGCCCTTTTATGTGCCAACAACATCATCACAATGTGCTAATGCTTTCTATTCAAGGTGTTTTCCTCAAAGAAGAGAGTTTCTGCAGAAGTCAGAATACAACCAGGATGTAAGAATGTTCAAAAGACATGTGAATTCCACAGATTTCATGCTGACTTTGGATAATTATCCTATTAGACATAACAGTCAGGAGCACATTGACTATGGAGGCTATAATTTAGGAAAAAACTACACTAGCTCTATATATTTTCAAATGTTTTGAAGGTCTCTTAGATCAGGAACACCCTTATTCACAATAAACAATTTGCAAAAAGAGCATTTAAAATTAAATATAGCTATGTAGTTAGCAACAACAAGATCTAGAGAGCGACATTTAAAAGCTTGAGCAAGGTCAAATGAAAAACCTTATTTCTCTTGTCAAACTATAAAGTAGAGGTCAAAATCACTACAGGTGTATTGGCAAGCTTTAGGAATACAAAACATCCAGTTTCTGAAGCTCAGTAAAACAATGTACTTGCAAAAGTTCTTCATCCCCAAACTGACATTTCTACAGTTCAACTGCAACTTTAATTTGGTGCCAGTGAAGGAGCAAATTAACACTGAGAAGTATTGAGATAAAGCTTCTTTGGCCCTTTACCTGTCGACAAGGTCATCATTTAGCACCATTTATTTTCAAAGAGGACAACATTGGATAAGGATCTTTTTACATGTTCTTTGGTTTGGTCAGAACACCATGTACAACAAAATTTCCTCAATTTCATCTATCTAGAAACAACTATAGATAAAAGAAATGAGACAATGGCTAGAGCATAGACTTCTTCATGACATGAGAGGGTTTCATGAGCATCCATTAGAAAGAAATTAATCTTATTAACATATTCATACTACTCAAGGAATTGTCCTTTTAGAAACAAAGTCTTGGAAGAAGAATCTAAAAGAGGCTCAGACGGCCCTTTGAGGGACAGTGGACTATTAGCAGAGTTTTTTTTTTTTGAAGAACCTCATGTCATTCCAGCCTAGAAAGGCAACAGGATTGAAGTGATACACCAGAGGTATTTGCAAAAGGAAACATTGAAAGATCCATGGGCACCAATAATGGCACTTCGAAAGAGAGGAGATGACAGTATTCCATTTCAGGTTATCTAATCCTTTCACTCAGGGTTGGGTGATATCAGTTTGTAAAAAACCACTGAATATCCCCAATATGACTTTTATTAAACAGTAACAAGTGCCTCCTCAATACTCAATAATGCCATGGGGTTAGGAAGAGTCGATGGCAATGCCCATAGTTTTCTGGCCAGGGCAAGTCCTATATGTGCAGGATTTCTAAACTCTTAAACACTTTATCTTTTTACTTACTTGTTTTGGACTTCTTGAATATGTTTTTAAATTTAAATATCTTATAGATTTGTAAAGACTTCATTGTAATGCAGTGCGTGTTCTATTGAAAGCTTGGCTGATCCATTCTGCCTTATATTGGATTTAGGACCTCAGGGGCAGTAGATGACCTTTTTTCCCTAACAAAGCTATACCTGACTTGGCAATGGAAGACATCAGTGGGGACAGACTGATCATCAGCAGGAAAAGGTGATTTTAATTCACAGAAGTATGGGAAGGCAACATTTTCACATCCCATGATTTATTTCCAATAGTCCTAACATGATAGAAAAGTGCCAGCTGGTAAAGCCGAGGTAGAATGCCACTCATTGTGGTTGCCCAGAATGACGAGGCACAATGTGTGCTCATAACCGGCCTCTTGAGCAACCTGATACCTGAGGGGACTACACAATCTTGTAATTCATCTAAAGCAAGAGCCATGGTTTGTTTCATGGATCTCTTCTAATCACATTCAACAGACGTATGCTAGTACATGCAAAAGCTCAGAAATAAATGTAACAAAGCAGATTATGTTTACTATTGAGATAATAACCAACAAATGATTTGTTGGCTCTCTTGTCTTCAGTTCCACTTTCAAGGCAGTGACTGCCATCAAAACTAAGTTTGGCTTGTCAAATCTGAGATATTGCTAATGCGGGTGAATGCCTTTTCTCAAGACTAGCAATGACTATTAATGTTCAAAGTACTGTTGTCCAAGCAGCTTTTTAAACTATTAATGACTTGTATTTTGTCAGACAGCTGTCAGAAACTAGACATTATTCTCCTCCACTGGGACTCTGCCTCCTTATTTTTTTTGTGTTTCATGCCATTAAAGCAAAGAATGTTATGGAAAGCAGCTGTGCTTGTTTTGAAAAAATCCTCAAATTCTTGTTATGTGATAATTTTTTCTTTGTTGGGATTTCAGTCACAGAAACAATTTGCTGCTCATAAAGACATAAAATAATAAAAAATAAATTGCCTAAAACAGCATGTGCATTTTTTTGTATAATATAACTGGTGCTAAGTTTCGTCTATATACTGTTTTTGTCTTGCTTTGTTTTGTTTGCTGACTACATACCACCCTGGGACCTAAAAGAAAGTAAAAATACTGCTTTTATGTTTACTTTCTATACAATCTTGGATTTTTATGTCTTCTGGTAACACATTCTAGATTTCAGTAAACTTCTTTTTGTGTAGGACTTAAATGAGAAAGAATCATTGAACTTTCCAACTGAATGGCTTAGCAAGGAATGAAATAGAACTGAAAATATTGTTATCACTTTCTGTGAATGAACATTGTTCTTTGCTGCACTATTATTTAATTAACTAGGGCAAAAGTATTTTTTTCATGTCTTTTTTCTATGTCCTATTAAGTAAGGCCTGAACTTTAAACTGTCATTTTAAATAAGTGTTCTTATGTTTTCCCTTGTATGTGCCACAGATAGTGTTTTAAGAAAGCTCAAAATTTGTCCATGTGTTTTTGTTCAATTTGTTTATATTTCTCAGGTAGAAAGCCATGCACATTGGTAGTTTTGAAAATAACAACCAAATAAATGTATTTTTGTTTGTTGCAAGACAGTTTAAAAATGTTAACTTTTACATAAATGCTGATGATTCCAAGATGAGGGTAAGTTGCTACCTATAGTATGCTGCCTTGCACTTAATGTTGCTGATCCTTTTTCTCATTTGTGTTGTTACAGAAATAATACATGTTTAATTTTTAGATAAATTAAAAATAAAATTGTCATCGTGAATAGAGTCTTGGTTCATTCACCATACTATTGGCTGGAATATTGGACATCTATAATAACATTTTTTTGGAAAATATACATGTGTAGTTTCAATGTTGTTTCTTTGCAACTTTTCCCTTTATGATGCTAGTTTGTGGGACTTGACTCTTAGAGATGACAAAACCACAGCTTTATTCTGGATAAGTTGAAATCATGATGTGGGGATTTTTGACTCTTCTCCCTTTAGTCAAGGTTTTATCAGTGCTATGGAAGAGTAAGAAATGGACTCCATGGTAGCCCATTTCATCCCTTCAGTCCTTGGTTAAAGTTACACAATGCCCCAAAACAAGTGTGGCTGTGGGGTATGGAGTCTAGTCTGAGAAGCTAGGGGCCACAGTAATCACTCTTTGTCCATTCATGAGTTAACTGTATTTTGACATGAAATGTATAGCAAACTGCCTCTAAGTATTATTTATATAAGGGAGGCAGACTATAACTTAGAGTTCAACCCGGGCACTTGAGAGGTGAAAGGGTCCTTGTTGGGTTCAAAGAGCTCCTTCTGAGACAGAAAAGGCTGTATGGATTTTTGTTAGATCTCAGATTTGCGTTAAGTTTGGCCCTCCGAGGTAAGGTGCATGTGACATAATGCAGAGAAGTTGCAGATTTGGATAGATACTGAAAACACTTAAAGAATGCTGCTTAGGCCTTGGCTGGCGTAGCTCAGTGGATTGAGCGCGGGCTGTGAACCAAAGCACCGCAGGTTCGATTCCCAGTCAGGGCACATGCCTGGGTTGCAGGCCACGGCCCCCGGCAACTGCACATTGATGTTTCTCGCTCTCTCTCTCTTTCTCCCTCCCTTTCCTCTCTAAAAATTACATAAATAAAGTCTTAAAAAATGCTGCTTGGACCCAGAGACACTGGTACTGAGAACAGTGTCTCTGCAAACATGAGAGCAAACATGTTCACCCAACATTTTCTCCATTGGCCTATGGTGTTTCCCTCATCTTGAATCGAGCCTTTTACATAAAATGGCTTATGAATATGTGAGCTGGATTTGTGAAGTTTTTAGACCAGTCCTGCCTTATGGTAATATCCTGTCACATGTGATCAGTGTTCATTTAGTTCTGAATGGAGGAAAATCAGGCTATTTGGGATTGAAGCTTTAACCAGGCTCTGGATGTTTTCCTCTTGGCCTTAGACAAACCTGTTTAACTTTGTAAAAGGAGTAGCCTAATCTTAACATCTAAGAGAGGTTTTAGGCTGGCAATGTGGCCCAAGTTCTTTTCTTTCCCGCCCCTTCCCCAAAACGTATGGAGGTATAACAGGTTGTCTGGCCCATAATAGGCAACTCAATTTGTGTTGACTGAAACCTAGTTGGGGAAAGCACATTTAAAAACAAAACCAGGTAATAATATGGTTTAATAACATAAAACATGCAAAACTGTGAGCTCTTTGGTTCAGGAAGTACATATCTTGGAATAAAACCGCCAACATTAAAAGGATAAGGCACTAATATTCAGAGTAATTGGTTGTCTGTGTTTATAAAACTGACTATATATGCAAATCTCATACCCCCCCTTTTGACATGAAGTGAATTAACTTTGCTACTCTAAGGATTCCTGACTACTTTCCTGATCAGATGGTGCATTAAAACAAAACTTATACCTTGGCACTTAGCAACAATGCCTTCAGTAAAATTATCCTTTTAAAAAAGTTTTAAAAATCCTCATTGATTTTAGAGAGGAAGATAACAGAAACATCAACATGAGAAATACTGGTTGCCTCCCGTACATGCCTGGTGGGGAATTAAACCCACAATGTTTTGGTGTGCAGGGAATGCTCCAAACAAGCCACCCAGCCAATGCTAAAATTATTTCCTTTATATCCCTTGCTACATATAGACCTAAATGGAGGTCTGTGTTTTAGAAAAGTTCTGATTTAAAGAGGCAGGATTGGGCAAGTCACAAAAACTCAATTGAATTCATTTTTTAAAGCTTTTATTTTTAGAGAGTAAGGGAGGGAAAAACATCAATGTGAGAATCATTGATCTGTGGCCTCTTTGCTTCTCATATGCACCCCCACTGGGGACTGAACCCACAACTTGGGCATGTGCATTGACCAGGAATTGAACCAATGACCATCCTTTCGCTTTACAGGACAATGCCCCCAACCCAACCTAGCCACACCAGTCAGGGTCGAATCCCCATTTCTAACAGCTGGTATAGAGTTTGTGGTAGGAGGGTTCTATGTTTTTCCCATTTACTTGTTTCTTTTGGAATACCAAAAAAAAAAAAATCTACTCAAACGCTAAACTCTTAGAATTTAGCTAAAATTAAATGATTTATCTGGCTCCTGAGATTGTTTAAAAACAAAAACAAAAACAAAAACAAAAAAAGCAACTCACCATAATATATTGGGTAAAACCATTTTATTAACTGACCAAAGCACTTCATTTTGTTTTCTGATTTGAGGTAAAACCATTAAACATGGTTCACAAGAAAATACAAGGAAAATACTATTCAACTACAATTACAAGTTTGAAACCTCACTAGTTGTTCACACAACACTTACGAATTCATACAACTGTACAGTCTACTTAAGCTAAGTTTATTGTTAA
>PVIA01006304.1:0-99573 GCA_004024845.1 Tonatia bakeri | reverse complement strand
GATGGGGGTGATGGGGTGATGGGGGTGGGGGAAGATGGTGAATTCAGCCCTGAAAAGGTCAAGTCTGAGGTGTCTCAGGGCAACCAAATGGGGATCCGTCCAGATGCAAGTTTTTGTTTATTAGACTCCAAAGAAATTCTGCTAAATCCCTGGCTGGCATAGCTCAGTGGATTGAGCGCGGGCTGCGAACCAAAGCATCGCAGGTTCAATTCCCAGTCAGGGCACATGCCTGGGTTGCAGGCCACGGCCTCCAGCAACTGCACATTGATGTTTCTCTCTCTTTCTTTCTCCCTCCCTTCCCTCTGTAAATAAACAAACAAACAAACAAATAAATAAAATAAATTCTGCTGAAGATAGGAATTCTTTTTAAACAGCATACCTATTTGTACATGTCTTGTGTAGCTGCTCTGATGCCACAAACCAATGATTTTCTAGGCTGTTTCTAGCTGGAACGTATCAGTCCATGACCTAAAACGTGTCTAGGAATGATTTGTTTAAAATTTTACCAAACCTACACTTACTTGTCACAGGTGGCGCAGGTAACCAGGTTCTTAGTGATCGGGACAAAGAATTGAGCCGAACACACGGAGTTTATAGTATAAAGAAAGAGGGAAGATTTATTAAGCGATAGTACACTCCACAGAACATGGGAGCAGGCCAGCTCTGAGCAGAGAGAGCTCCCATGGCTGGAGGGATGCCATTCTTATAGGGCAGAAGCTTCCTGACTAGTCTTTGGCGGGCTTTTTCTGCACAGGTACAAGGAGTTACATTTCAAAGCTACTGCGCATGTGTGGTTTCCCATGATTTTCTTGATTGGCTACTGGAGAAGGGAGTCCCATAATGTTATTTTATTATAATGCTATTATAATGAATCAGTGGTAGTGCGCAGGCGCATTTCATGATTCAGAGTTATCCCAGTAAACAGGAACACCCGGTCTTAGGGGGTCTTTGTCATGTATGGATGTTTTCTCCATCCCAGCCCTGCGGGGCTCCTGGAGTTCCCCTCCTGACTGCCTCCTGCCTCATACTGGTATTTTAAAACACCTCTTTTTTAAAAAAAATTTTTATTTATTTATTTTTTTAGAGAGGGAAGGGAGGGAGGGAGGGAGGGAGGGGGAGAGAGAAACATCAGTGCGTGGTTGCTGGGGGACATGGCCTGCAACTTAGGCATGTGCCCTGACTGGGAATCGAACCTGCGATGCCTGGTTTGCAGCCCGCGCTCAATCCACTCAGCTACACCAGCCAGGGCTTAAAAAACCTCTTAATCAATAAATGCAAAGTTTGCCTAATGCCACTGAGTTAGGCATTGCTATGGACTAAAATCAAGACTGGCAGGCAGGAGGCCAGGTGGGAGGGCTCTCAGGGTCAGCCCCCGAGGAAAAGAGGGGAGAAAGATGAGGAAGAGGGAGGCCTTGAGCTGCCCTCGAAGTCTCAGTGGTTTCAGTGGATGACTCCCCTGACCCAGCAGGAAATTCTGAAGCTTCAGATCTGTCACTTTGTGCAGCTATCTAGGAAAGGGGGCATGACTCTGGCTCAACCCCCAGGGGCTGAGAGCCAAGGGCAGTACTCGCAGTAGCTGGACACCAAGTCCATTCTTGAAAGGGGACCTAGTCTGTGTATCACAGCCCCCCTGGGTCCAGTTTACACAAGGGGGGACCCGTAAAACACAGAATTATCTTCCGGAGGGTGGGCATTTTATAGGATAGGCTTCCCCCACTAGCTGAGTGTTCTAGGAGCCCATCTGGATCAGTGTGCCAGCTGGCATTGTTATGAGAGGCTGCATTCAGCTTCAGTGAATTTTTTGAAGACTGTTTCAAAGCGTTTGCCCATTTCATGATGGGTGATTTACGAGCACACCTGCCCACACCGTGCTGAGTGTTCAGCAGTTTCTGACCCAAAACAGCATGACCCCCATGCCCCACCCTCCCTATTTACCTGATCTCTCTCAAGTAACTTTTTTTTTGTTTGTTTCCCTGGATGAAAAAAGTCCTCAAAGGGAAATGTTTTGCTGATGTGAAAGAGGTGACACAAAAAATGGCAGAAACTCTAAAAGGCGTCAAAATTGATAAGTTCAGAAACTGTTTTGAGCAATGAAAAAAGTCTCAATAAGAGTATTGCATCAAATGGAGAGTACTTTGAAGGTGACTGAAGTTTAAACATGTCAAAATAAATGCACCATTTTTAATGAATAAATTCCATTTTGGGGGGGTGCCCCCTCATATTCAATGAGTTCCCTGTAGCTGCTGCACGGAGAATAGATCGTTGGAGGCAAGAGTGGGTCTAGTCAGGCAAGCAGTGCTGGTGGGCTGGCCCTGGTGGTGGCCATGGGAATGGAGAGAAAAGGACAAATTTGGGGGATATCAGGAGGGAGAATCCTGGGCACTCGGAGATGGATTCAATGCGGGACATGGAGGAAAGTAAAGCATCAAGTACACTTCAGGTGTCTGGGGTAGCAGTGATGCCCTCTGCTGAGGTGGGGGGTTCCTGAGGTGTGCTGGGGGTGAAAAAATACGCAGTTTGGCCTAAGCTTGAGACCAAAGACTTGATGTCAAGTAGGTGGTGTGAAGCTCAGAGGCCAGAGCTCCCTCCTCTTTTTAATGTTTAGTTGCATGTAAGGGACATATGTAGATTAGGGGTGACTTTCGGTCAGTGCTACTGCACTCTTCTCTATCTCGGCCTTCCTGTCCCAGCAGCTGTGCCCTGGGGGCCAGTGTGTTTCTGGGGGACAAGAGAGCACAGAGAGAGGGCCCCAACTTCTTTCCCGGCTCAGACACTCAGAAGTGCAGGAGGACTAAACTTCAACAGCGCCACCCTGTGACGGCAAGAAGTCAAAATGGCAGTGGACTCCAGACTCCAGTTTGCCACGTGGTGGGAAGGGGGGTCAGATCACAAACTCAGCCCTCAGAATCCAGCCCCACCACTGGCTCTTTCCAACTAAACAAGTTACTGAGGATTCTGGACAACTTAGAGGTGGGAGGGAGAAGAGGATCTTCAAAAGAAAAAGATAACTGCCCTGGCTCATGTGGCTCAGCGGACTGAGCACTGGCCCATGATTCAAAAGGTAGCTGATTCGATTCCCAGTCCAGGCACAGGCCTGGGTTATATGGGCCAGGTCCCCGGCAGGGGGCATGTGAAAGGTAATCACACATTGATAGTTCTCTCCCTTTCTTTCTCCCTCCCTTCCATGTAAAAATAAATAAATACAATCTTTTTTAAAAAAGAAAAAGATAACTAGGTGAGCAGTACAGTGCACTCAAGAAATAAAACGGAGTCACTGCAGTCAAGGTGCTAGATGACCGAAATCAAGCAGGCTGAGGGAAGAGGAAACAATCCTGTTCTTGCTTTAATGAACCCGAGAACCTGACCTTTTGCATGGTCCAGTCCTCATCAATCCCTGGATATACACACAGCAGACCTCTGGATAACCCTCTGATTCCTCCCCGAAGAACTAAGGAAAGAATGTTCAGTATCCAGACCACCTGACAGCTAATATCCAAACCACTGGTTATCTAGAGGATTCCCATCTTCGACCAATCCAGAGGCTCTATCTGGCCGTGTCCTGTAAGGGAGACAAGAGGGGCCTCAGAGACCTTAAACCCGAGAGGGCACCGGCAAGAAGAGACCAGCATCTGCTGGAACTCCTCGGCCATCTTCACTCAGACCTCAGCTGGGAGCTCAGAGCGGGCTCTGGTCTAGCTCCAGCACCCTTTTCCGAGTAGCTGGAAAGTCAGCCTGGCCCTCTAGATTCCCGCTGCTGTAAAAAGTCAGGTTTGGACTAGATGATTTTAGTGTCAGTTCTCCCCCACTCTCCCAGCTCAAACTAACCCTCTGTGCTTTCCCCAACTCCCTTAAAGTCTCTCTTCCCTGCTTCCTCTCCCTCAGCTTGAATCATCATGCAGAAAATCCCTTGTTTTTCATACATTTCTCCACTAGACTGTGAACTCAAGTAGGCAGCCTAGTGTAATTTTTTATGCCTCTGTTACCCAATTCAAGGGGTTCGTGCTTGAGATGCTGTATTCAAGGAGCTGTGGCTGTCTCAAGGCAGTTTTACTTACTTGAGGCAAGTAAGAAGACAGGATTCATACCCAAAGCTCTGTCTGCCAGGAAGAGGGGCTTAGCTATTTATTTGGTCAATCACTGGTTGACTTCAGTCGGCTACACTCATTGGACTGGGTTCCTGTCAAGCTCATCCTGTTTCTAGCTGGTTTGCAAATTACTGTGCTGCATTTCAATATTTAACAAGAATAGCATTTAGTAAGAATGACCCTTGTCCTATCCAACACCTCCTCCCTCTAGGCCCTGAGAACCGAGTGGTTGCACTCGACCTCACAACAGCCTGAGGAACTGCCACTCTGAGGAATATTACCTGCCATTTTGCTGATGAGAAGAGGGGACTCAAGGTAGAATCACGCTGTGAACCCAGGCTCTAAGGCCAACTTCCAGGGTTCAAGCCCAGCTCCAGCACTTATCTGACATTTGGTAAACCACTTAACCTCTCCAAGCCTCTGTTTCCTTAATTATTCAATTGGGATCACAGAGACTTCACAAGACTGCTACGACGATTGTATGATAACATATAATGAGTATGCAATAAATGTTAGTTATTATTTTCATCCTCAGGCCAACTCCAAAGACCTAACAGAATTATTCCCGAGCTGGGGTTCGATCCGGATGCTTGCAGACCCTGTTTGGGTAAAACGAACAAGTCGCAACCTGTCTGGAACCCACCCGCGGGCGCAGCGAGCGCGCCCCACGTGCCCGGCGTAAACAAGAGAGCGCGCAGGCGCTCCTGGCGGAGGCCCATTGGCGGGCGCAGCCGCAGCAGCGGGGGAGGGACCGAGGCCCCCTGCCCACGGGCTGCTCCGCCCCATTGGCTGGTCGGAGCAGTCGTGCGTTCAGGCCGCCGGCTTCACCCTCCGCATGGCTCTATGGCTGCCCCTGCTGTCCTTGCTCGGACTGCTCCCGGGCGCCGTCTCCGCCCCGCCCCGCAGAGCTGCCAACGCTCAGGCCTGGGAGCCCGTAACCACCGAGCTGCTGCGGCCCGCTCGCTTCGCCCTGGAGACATACAACCGCGGCCGGGTTGCCCGGGCGTGGGCAGTGCTGGGGGCCGTCAGCGGTCGTGTCCGTCGAGTGAGGACGCAGCAGGGGCATGGGCTCGGGGCCCTAGTCCGAGGGATTGGAACTTTGGCCTAGACTTAGGGTGGGGGCACTGGATGGCTGGGACACCCCTGGTGATTGGGAAGGGGGAGAGGGAGCGGTGGAGCTGTGGGACCAATGAAGAAGGGCTGAGGAGGGAGTAGCTATGCCCCGCCTCACGGTCCTACCCGCCCCTCCAACCAGGCGGGCCGGGGGTCGCTGTACTCCCTGAAAGCAACGCTGGAGGAGCCGCCCTGCAGCGATCCCGTGATGTGCCAGCTCCCTGTGTCTAAGAAAACCCTGGTGAGTGATGGGGCTTCCTCAATTCCCTACCCCCAGGCTGAGTCTGGTGGCAGTTGGGAAAATGAATCGGGCTAAAGGGAAGGGATCAGAGACAACAGCTACCCGGGTCACTTCCCTGTCCCTGCGGGCCAGAGACCATGCTAGAAAAAGGGTATCCGGGTGCTGGCGGTTCCTCTCCAAGGTGGGGTGGTTGCCTTGGGGGTGATCCTCATCTGAGGAGCCTTCAGCGCCATCCAGCCAAGGGCCCCAGACTGGCTTCCTCCTGTCCTTCCAGCTCTGCACCTTCGAAGTCCTGGATGAGCTGGGAAAGCACACGCTGCTGAGGAGGGACTGTGGCCCTGTGGATGCCAAGGTTGCAGGTACTGGGATAGCCCAAGGATGCTGGGGTAGCCTGACTCAGATTTCATTTAGAGTTCAGCCTTGACTTTGTTCCAACCCTATCCAGATAACAAAAACGAGACTTTCAGTTCATTCTTCCCACTGTTGAACAAGGACCCCCTGCCCCAGGTGAGTGCTCTTCACTCTGGAGAGTTGGCTGCTCCCTTATCTCCCTCTTTTCCCCTAGCCCTGGCCTGGGGCTCCCTGGTCAGTCTGAGAAGGACTGCTTGTAAAGACCCCTTTGTCTTTCCAGAACTTTTCTATGGAAATGGTTTCGCTCTTCAAGCACTTCATCACCACCTATAACCGGACGTATGAGACAGAGGAGGGTGAGGACCCAGCCTGGGCTGTAACTGTCCCAACCAGATCAGGCCTTCCCCCACCTTGGCCCCTTTGTGTTGGAAGGGGAAGGACAGAAGACGTAATGTACCCTTTCAAGGACCCCTCAGTCCCCAAGCTTTTGTTCAGCCTCCCAGGACTGGGCAGCCACCATAAGGACCTGGCCTCTTCTCCCATCGGATTTTCCTGGGAAGCCACGGTTCTCCATCATTCTGGGTAGAGTGGCATGGGGCAAAGTCCAGGTTCTGTCTGTCGGAGGCCCCCTGGCATGGTGGCCTCTTCCTGTGACTGCCCAGCTGGGGATGCTCTTTGGCACCCATTCATTCAGGTTTTTCCTTCACACCTGGGAAATCGTCAGCCCAGTTTGACCCCAAAAGTTCATTACACCTTCCTCTTGGTCTGGCCTCCCCATCCCTACCCGCTGACCTTCTTGAGTTTACCTTGCTCCCCAGGGAAACCTCTGCCTGTTAGCCCCGAGCACCCTTCCTTCTATGATCTGCCTGGGGCCTGAGCCCCTCCTCTGCTGCCCCTTGGTCCGCAGAAGCCCAGTGGCGCATGTCCGTCTTTATGAATAACATGGTACGAGCTCAGGAGATCCAGGCCCTGGACCGTGGCACAGCTCAGTATGGAGTCACCAAGTTCAGTGACCTCACAGGTAGGGGTGGTGGCCAGAGCTCTCGTGGAGCCTGGGAGAGATAGGGCCTGTTCCCAAGGCCCTAATCAGGGCTGGCTTAGAAAACTCCCCCCACGACTTATCCTCTGCCCACAGAGGAGGAGTTCCGCACCTTCTACTTGAATCCCCTCTTGAAAGAGGGGCTTGGCAAGAGGATGCGCCTAGCCAAGCCTATTGATGACCCAGCCCCACCCGAGTGGGACTGGAGGAACAAGGGGGCTGTCACCAAAGTCAAAAACCAGGTTGGACCCCTCAAGAGGGAGGGTGGGATATGGGGATTGCCCGGGGTTGGGAACGAACCCAGTCCTGACTCTGCTTGTCTCTTATAGGGCATGTGTGGCTCCTGCTGGGCCTTCTCAGTCACGGGCAATGTGGAGGGCCAGTGGTTCCTGAAGCAGGGGGATCTGCTGTCCCTCTCTGAGCAGGGTGAGCATCCCGCTCTATCCCCCCGTCTCCAGCCTAGTCCCTCCTGCGGGCTCCTTGGAACCAGCCTTCTGTCTCCTAGAGCTCGTGGACTGTGACACACTGGACAAGGCCTGCATGGGCGGCTTGCCCTCCAACGCCTATTCAGCCATAAAGACTCTGGGTATGCATTCGTGGGGTCAGTAGGAACAGTAAGAGCCAATTCTTCCTCCACAAGAAGTCACTTTGTGAGGGGGGAGACCCAAGCACAGGTGCCCCATGAACTGGGCTTAAGTCTTCATGCTGGCCCTTCTGGTGGAAATCCTTGGGCAAGTCAGCTCTTTCAGAGGCTCCGTTGCCACATCTGTGACATGAGACTCATGCCCACCTGGTAGGATTGCCTTGAGTATCAAGTGAGGAAATGTGTCAACTTCCTGGCACAGGGCAGGGTCTTGGTATATTTGCTCCTTGGAGTTCTGTATTTCTAGGTGTTTTCTAAACCAGGGAGCGACACACCTCACCCTTGAGGGGGTGGACTTAAGTGGGCAGTTCAGTGCAGCAGTGGGCCTCGGTGGTAGAAGGATGAGGGGGTGTGGGACAGATGTGGCTGTATAGAGACAGGTCTGGGAGTGAGGGGGGTCGGGCCAGACTGGGAGCCATACACGCCTGGGCAGAGTCAGGGCTGAGTCCTGTTGGAGCAGGACAGGCAAGCCAAGGTCAAGAGTCCTAGGAAAGCAGCGGCAGGTGAGGAGTGAGAAGTTGGCAAGTCTCTGCCACGTTTCTCACTGGTGACTCCCTCGAACCTCAAGTCTCGTGTCATCTCTAGAATGAGCCTCTTCCTCACAGGGGAGGGCTGTGGCCTGGGCTGGATGAGGAACGTGAAGCCTCCTGGATAAGGGGCTTAGCACAGCCTCTGGCTAGAGAAGCCAAGTGCATGGTAAACAGGGTCCATCTTTTCTCTGCTCCCCCAACTACCCCCACCATTCCCCAGGAGGGCTGGAGACAGAGGATGATTACAGCTACCATGGCCACTTGCAGACCTGCAGCTTCACTGCAGAGAAGGTCAAGGTTTACATCAACGACTCAGTGGAGCTAAGCAAGGACGAGCAAAGTGAGTGAGGGGTGGGGGTGAGGATAGGTCATGTGGGACTGGGGCCTGGGCGCCCCTGATGCAGCGCCTCCCCTGTCTCAGAGCTGGCAGCCTGGCTGGCCAAGAAGGGCCCCATCTCCATCGCTATCAACGCCTTCGGCATGCAGGTAAGGCCCAGCTCCGCTGTCCCTGCTCCGTTTCTTGCTGACTCTACCCCCACCTCTCCTTGGAGTTGGCCCCTCACTGCTTGTTCTCCCTCCGAAGTTCTACCGCAGGGGGATCTCCCGCCCACTGAGGCTCCTCTGCAGCCCTTGGTTCATTGACCACGCTGTGCTGCTCGTGGGCTACGGCAACCGTGAGTCTGGCTGACCCCCTCTCTGCCCACCTGCCCCAGGCCACAGGCAGAGGTCGAACCATGGCATCGCAGGACCTCTAGGGGGGAAATCTGGGGAAAGCCCAGGAACCCTGTCCTTAACCATGGCGTCCGCTCTGGGCCAGGTGGGATCATCCATCCTCTCTGTGGATGGGAAAGCTGACGCGGTGGGAGGCTGACCCGTAGGGATGGCTAACCTGCTAGAGGGGTGTGGGTAGGTGCCCTTCCCAAACCCCAGAGCCCCACTGGGTGAGAAGGGTGGTAGGTGGGCCTGTCTTTTTTTCTGCTCTCTTCCTAGTACCTATTGCACAGTAGGCCCACAGTATTTGAAAGAGTGCAGAGTGCTTGCGGCCCTGACTCCCTGCACTCCCCTCTGCTTCCCAGGCTCCGACATCCCCTTCTGGGCCATCAAGAACAGCTGGGGCACTGACTGGGGTGAGGAGGTGAGTCTTGCCGGTCGGCCCCTGCCCTCCAGCCCCCTACCCTGCACTAGTGCCCTTCCAACTCCTGCCCCTCTCTCCCAGGGCTACTACTACTTGCATCGTGGGTCCAGGGCTTGTGGTGTGAACGTCATGGCCAGCTCGGCGGTAGTAGACTAAGGAGCACCAGCTCTGGACTTGGTGCCGACCAGAGCGGCCCCTCCCCCAGCCTGGCCTGCATGTCCAAGCCCCTCTCCAGGAGACACAGCTGGCTGAGGGATGGGTGCCAGGTGCCTCAGGGTGGGCAAAGGGCACTGGGCTAGGGGTACAGCCCCTACCCCCCACTCCCACTCTGAGGTTCCCCAGCTGTACCTTTGTTGAGGTATGGTAGCTAGGAGGGTCTTGGGGTGAAGGATAATGTTTTGGTAGCTGAAGCTGAGGCAGGAACCCTGGGCTCGGGGACAGAGCAGATACTCTGGTCTTAAATCCAGCTTGTCCTCAGCAGGCTCTGGCTTCCCGCCTGGGCTTCCTCTGTCCAATGCTGTAAATTCTGGACCCCCTGGATTTGGGGACAGTGTTCCCTTTCATGTCTAGACAAACTGTTGTAACCACCCTCTTCTAACAGCAATAAAGAGGTGTCCTAGCTCCAGTGTGGTGTGATGCCCAGTCCCTGAGGGCAAGTAGGGGTGGTGGGAACTTCTGAAGGTTAAGTTCAGGAAGCTGGTCCTGCCCAAGAACCTGAGGGCCCAGCTTCTGTTTCAGCAACCCAAAGGAGATGGAGAAAGACCCACAATGGATCTTTATTCAGAAACAATCGGCTGGTTGTAATCGGGGCTCTGTGCTTGGAGGGGTGGACGGAATCAGAGGGAGCACCCTCTCTCTGACTTGCATGGAGAACCTCGGAGCTCGAGGTCAGAGGTCGCTCTCCCCATAGAGGGCACTGGAGAAGGCAACATAGTCCAGGGCTGCAGCTGGAGCCCCAGACCCCTTGTAGGGCATCATTCGGCGGATGCAGTACTCAGCCTGCTCAGCCGGGAGTTCGCGCCGCAGCTCCTCTGGGGTGATGTATTTCTGGGGGAGAAGAGGTGTTGAGGGCCCGCAGGTCCCACTCCCAGCCCCGGCCCACCAGCCCCCGCCATGCCAGGGACTCACCTTGTCTCCCGCCAGGATTTTGAAGGAGGCCACAACTTGCTCAGCTGTGTCTGTCTCAGCGGTCTCCCGAGTCATGAAGTCAATGAAGGCCTGGAAGGTCACGACCCCGGCTGCGTTGGGGTCCACCATGGTCATGATGCGAGCAAACTCCACTTCCCCCTGCAGGGGTTAGACGCCAGGCATCACGCCCGTGGGTGCCAGAGCCTCCTGGGGACTGTCCAGCCCTGGCTTGACAACCCCAGTGACAGGATGCTCCCTTCTCCATAGACTACAGCCTGTGTCCTGCCTGTGGCAGTGCCCCTTGTTGCCACTGGTCCTGCTCTTCCAGGGCTCTCTGTAGTGCCGTTTCTCTGAGTAAAAATGTTATAAGCCCAGACTTTGGAGTCACACGGAACTAGGTCCAAATTTCCAGCTGTGTGTCTTTGAATAAGTCAGTCTACCTCTCTGAGCCTTCAGTAGCCTCTGTTTGAAATGGGGTAATTCTGCCCAGCCCCAGTGGGTGTGGTGAGGAGATCATGGAATGTTAAGCTGGGAACACACAGCAGGACATAGGTGAGTGTCCATATGTAGGACAGGGCACGGATGGGACCCTGGAACGGGGGGGCACTCACCAGGTCATAGCCCATGGAGATGAGGCAAGCCCGGAAGTCGTCGGGCTCCATCATCCCATTCCGCTTCTGCAGAGGGTGCGCGGGTGTCAGGTCTGGTCCTCAGACCCCGCCAGCCCCCAGGTCTACCACCCCGCAAGGCCGGGCCCCTGCTGACCCGGTCAAAGTGGTTGAAGGACGCCCGGAACTCGTTGAGCTGCTCCTGGCTCAGGCCCTTGGCATCTCGGGTCAGTACCTGGTTCTCCACCTCATTGATGGTGCGGGCAATGGAGGTGAGCAGCTGCTCCCAGCCCACACGGATGTGCTGGGAGAGCGGGAGACAGGCCAGGTCAGTGGGCAGTCAGTGCCCGGCGGGAGCTCTAGCTCCACCCCCGATCTACTCGGAGACACTGGGCGGGCCCTCTCCTCTCCGGGCCTCTGCACCCATCTGAAGGTTCCACGGGGTCACCTCCAGTAGCCCTTCCTGCTTTAAAGTTTGATGATTTACTGTGTATCAAGTACTGATCAACCAGCCGTGCCAACCTGGTCTGGCTTTAGACTGCTGTGTAACTCCAGACAGGTCAGTTCTCACTGGGTTTCAGTACCCCCCGGGGTGTATTGAGGGATGTGGCCAAGTTGATGTGCTGTGTCCAGCTGTGGCTGCCCCAGGCCTCCCCAGCCCAAGCCGCCTGCCCTCTTCTTAGTGGGTCTGGGCCCACCTCCATGCTGTAGACGGTGTGCTTATTGTCAAACACTAGGCTCTCCTGCAGCAGCTGGTGGTCACCCTCCAGCCGGTCGATGTTATTCTTGTAGTTGATGATGTTCTGCTCCTGCTGCCGCAGTCCCGCCATCTGCTCCTCCAGAGAGCCGATCACCCCAGCCGCCAGGCGCCCCACCTCCTGCAGGGAGACCCAGGCAGGATGAGGACTCCCAGCTCTCGGGGACCCAGCCCTGCCCCACCATCCAAGCCTTACCTCCATCTTCCCCTGAATCCAGGGCCCAATGGCGTTGGCCTGGGCTGCAAACTGTCGCCGGAGCCTCTCGTTCACCTGCTGTCGTGCCAGCTCCTCCTGCAGCATCTGGTCACGGCTGGGCACCAGCTTCCGGACCTGGGAAGGACAGCAGTTGCGGCAGGGGAACCCAGTCCCTTGAACAGCCCCTGCTGCTCTGAGCTAAGGTGTCACTGCCCTATGGGCAGGCTCTTCGGCAAATCACTCAGCAACTTCATTTATAACTAACAGGTGGTTTTGTGAAGGATCACCCACACACCAGGTTTAATTCTGCTTCACATCAGGCCTGCCAGGAAGATGCTGCTGTCACGGCCCCTTCACAGATGAAGCTGGCAGGCAAGGTGGCTTGGCCAATGCCACAAGGAGTCTGTGACAGACCCCAGATCCTTATCTTGAGACACCTGAGGTTTCAGGGTGGTTAGAGCGCTCAGGAGTGGACAGAAGGCAGGGAGTGGCCACAGGCAGCACTGACCGTGTCCCACTTGGTGTTGATGTCCTGCGCACTGAGGGTGATGTAGGGGTTGGTGGAGCTGGGCCGCAGCCCATACGTTTGGCAGATCTTCTGGATCTCACCCTGGATGCCCAGGATGGCGCCCCGCTCTCGGTCAGCCTCAGGCAATGTTGCCTTGAACTGCTCATGTGCTGTCAGCAGACTCTGTGGGCAACAGGCAGGAAGGATCAGCCAGCACCCCCCACTTCCTGCGGACAACAGAAAGGGCAGAAACGTGCTCTAGGCCATCCAGTGGGTCCAGGGCAGGGCTGGCTCAAGAGTCCAGGCCTCCTGTCTGTTAGCCCAGCGCTAGGGAACTGGGGTTTCCTTCTGTCCCCATTCCCCAGGGGCCTAAAGCAGTGACTGGCCGGATCTCAGGCCAGTTTCCCGTCATCTCATGCAGCCGCCGACCCCCAGAACGCCCGCACCCACCTGGGTCTCCTCCACCGAGTGCACCAGCCACACATCCTGCAGGTCCTCCACGGCGCCGTCTAGCCAGTTGTTGAAGGGCGCTGCCCGCCGTGCGAACTCCAGCTGCAGCTGGTCGATGGTCTCCAGCAGCTTCTCCATCCTCTGAGGGCCGCAGGTGGCAGGCGGGTCAGCAGTCTGCCCAACAGGCCCGCTCGCCTGTCTCCAGTGGCCAGGCCCCACTCCCTGGCCCCGCCCTCACCTCAAGGGCATCCCGCCTCTTCTGGGTCAGGGTGCCCAGGTTGTCCCACTGGTCACAGATGGCCTGGCAGCGGCTGTTCACTGAGGAGGCCTCATGGTAGTCCAGCTCACTGAGGGTGAGAAGAGGGGGTGACGTGGGGCCAGGCTGCAGCCCTCATTCCCTCTGGACCCACACCCCAGGCAGCCACGGCAGGTGAGGGTCAAGCTGGGCTTTCCTGAAGGGGGAGTTCCCGGTGTGGTCCTGGGAGAATGAGGGTGCCCACTGGTCTCAGATCAAGCCCCTCAAGATCCATCTTGCGTGGAGGGGCGTAGCCTGGAGTTTCAGGGCATGGTTATGAGGAAGGGGTGAGTTTACTGCAGGAGCGGGCAAAGTGGTAGCAGACCAGGCCCCAGAGCTGAAGGGAGGGGACAAGCCACGAGGGTGAGGCCAGCAACTGCCCCAGTGGGCAGGAGTGTGGGCAGCGGAGCAGGGGCCGGAGATGGGGCCGGGGATACGCGAGGAGAGGCGGAGCAAGTGGTTACCAAGACTGGGTTGCCAAATGCCTTGAAAGCAATGAGGGTGAGGGCGGGGCTCGGAGCCGGGGGCGGGGCCAGGCAGGGGACGTTGTCCCAGGGGGCGGGCCCGGCCTGGGGCCACACCTACTTGAGCTCCTGGGCCAGCGCGGCGATGTGCTCCACGCGGTCCTGGTGTGCCGCCAAGTCGCTCTCAAAGGCCTCGTGGCGCCGCAATAACGCCCGCAACTCCTGCAGCGATGCCGACTCATAGTCGCGCTGGTTCAGCATCTCCTCCTTCCCTGATCGGACAGAGAAGCAGGGGACTGGAGTAGGGCTTGTGACCTTGGAGATCCTTCATCTGTGAAATGCAGGTCACACCTGTTTAGCCCACCTACGCTAGTGGTTTGCTTCGAGGTGCTGGCCTAATAAAGTTAAATGAAACTTTTGTTCCAGGACATGGGCCATAAGTGTCGTCTGCATTCACTTACTCAGCTCTGTGGAGAGTGGCCCTTGGTACTGTTTTGGTATTATTTGATTCAGAACTACCTCCCCCACGATTCTGAGCCCAAGGAGCCCCTAACACAGCTTCCTCTGCTCACCAGTTTCCCCAGCACCTGGCAAGGTGCCTGGCACTTGGTAGAATGAATAATGAACCTCAAAGTCCTTTGAGAATGACAATTACGATAATTATGCAAATAAAAAAAACCATGTAACTGCAGTAGCAACCATTCATCACGTGCCTCTGCATTTTGCAGAAAAGGTAACTGAGGCTTAGAGGTTCGGAGATCTCTGGGTCACATAAGTGGCCTTATATTTAAGGAACTCTTATTATATCAAACCATCCTTATTTATTACGGCCATAGTCCGTTGTCAGTGTTTGCTCACTAGTTTTAGGCAGGAGTCCTTCACTTGTAGGACTAAAATCCCCGACAGAATGCAGAATGAATGTGTTCATACAGAGTCATGTATTTGACTCATGAAGTGTTTGGGCATCAATATACTTCGAGTATAAGGTAAGTGAGGTTTGGGTTAGGGACGCTCCTTTGGACACATGTTACATATACCAAAAAAATGCTAAATGACAAACATATCAGAGCAGACCTGCAGAAGGCCAGAACCAGAAGGGGGTGAGCAGCCAAAGAGGGGCGGTGACTTGTTGCACAGCAAAGTTAGGGTGGGGAACAGGAAACAGGTCTCCAGCTTCCTGGCAGAACACCCACCCCTGACCTGCACATTTTGCCAGGAGTCTCGCTCTCTACCAGTCTCCCCCCCAGGATAGAATCAAGCCCGTGAGGTGTACCTACCCCGGGTCCAGGCTTCGTGCAGGGATGCCTTCTGCTGGAACTTCTCCGCCAGGTGCTGGAGTCGCTGCAGGCGCCGGATCTCTGAGAGCAGCCAGTCCTCATAGCCCTTCTCCACTTGCTCCAGCCCCCGCCATGCATTGGCGATGTCCTGTGGGGCAGACAGAGGTGCCCTCCATCACAGCTCACTCATTGTGCAGAAGGGGACACGGAGCCCCAGGTCACCCAGAGGATGCAGGCAGAGCTGGGGTTGTCACCCCATCCCTGGCCCGGCTCACCGAGACCAGCTTGCCCTCGGAGGGCATGAAGGCGGGACGGTGGCTCAGCCGCAGCTTGGTCTGCAGCGTGTTGAAGTTGATCTCCAGCTGGCACTTCTCCTGCACGCGGGGGGGCTTGTGCAGGCGCCGGTAGTCCCGGAAGTCCTCCAGCTTGCGCTGCATGGCACTCGTGCTGTGCTCGCTCACCCGGTTCTCCAGCCACGGGACAGTGCGGCGGATCCATTCCAGCAGCTGCCGGGCGCCAGGCCGGGGCAGAGCAGAGAGCTCTGAAGGTGCTCACTTCACCCACTCCTCTACACCAACCCCCAGGCTATGGCCAGAAGGCCCAGACTCAAGCAGAGCAGGGGTTCTGAAGGGCAGAATGGGGAGTCCCCTCTAGTCAGGAAAGGAGTAGGATGGTTAATTTCTGAGTGCATGGACCAGTATAGGTTGGCACAGAACAAAGACCACGAGACTGAGTAAGTATGCGTGAATGGATACATGAATGAGGAAATGAATGAAAGATGAGTGAATGACCAGGAGCTCGGAAAGGCACCAGGGGCAGAAGATGGGTGAAGATGCCGTGAGGAGGCTGGGGGAGGCCAAGGCTGCTCTGAGGAGAGGGAGACTGCTGGCGCAGACCTGGGCTGGCCGGGCTGGGAGAGCGCAGGTGGGGGAGGGAAGGCCCTCTCGGGCTCACCTCACTGGCCAGCTTCTCATACTCCTCCATCAGCCTCTCATTCTCCTGGTTCACGGCCAGCACCTTGCAGATCCTGTTGGCAGCAGTCTCTGCCTGTTGGGGGTGGGGGGCAGAGTGACTGTCATAGAACAAGCTGCCATAGACACCCCCGCCGACCCAGCCTCCCTCTGTAAAGCTGATGAACCCTGAACCCTAGACCCCAGCAAATAGGAAAAAGGATGAGGGGAGCACATTTTTCAGGGTGGGGAGGGTGCTCGCAGGCCAGAGGCTTCTTCTCCTGAGCTCCCCAAGACCCATGTGTTTACTGGAATGGTGGCGTGCCCACCCTTGGGCCTGGTACCCCCAAATGTTGGGATGCTTCCAAGGTTGGGCCCTGGGCCCACACCCCTCACCTGCTCGGCGCCGGCGAAGGCATGGTAGAAGCAGGAAACGTAGGTCATAATGGCCTTCTCGTCGGGCTTCGGGGTGTTCACGATGTCTGAGGGGGGGCAGTGAGGTGTTTATTGGCCAAAGCCAGGGGTGGGAAATGGGCTCAAGTCCCCACCCAGGTGGAGACCTCTCTTGGAATGGGAGGGGCCAACAATATCTGGTCATGGCCACCAACTGCCAGCTACCCCAAACCACCTTCCTCTTCCCCGAAGCCCTCTCTGATCACCCCAGGGCCCAGCAGCCTCCCCCTCTGTAGAGGGAGGAAACCGTGAGGGAGTGGGTGGGTGCGCAGACACTGGCCCTCATGAGGCACAAGTCCACACTGCCTGGAATCTCTAACCATCCTGTAACCCCTTCTGTCTGTCTGTCTGTCCATCCGTCTTTCCCCTAAGTTCTCATCCATCCATGCCCACACATCCAGGGTAGCAGGCATAGCACGTGCTCAGAAAGCGTTTGCTGTCTCAGTCGCCTAAAGCCTTGCTTGGGCACAGCGACCAGAGGCAGGGCCTCCCCAGAGCAGCTCCCAGTCCTGACGGACTGCCATGCTCCCAAGTGACCCAGGTAACTGGGACACAAGGCAGAGGGTGAAGCCATTACATGGCGGGAGTGGCAGGGGAGGCTGGTCCCACTGGACGGAGAGGGGCACAGAGACAGGCTGGAGGGCTCTTGGAGAAGGCAGCCAGTGGCCCAAAGGGCTCTGACTAGGGGCCAGGGGAAGGGCAGGACCCTCTTGGAGGAGAGAACAGCAGGGGCAAAGGTGTGGCGGTCAGACCGTGAGATGGTAGAGTCCTCCCCTGGGCTGGGCTTACTCTCACCTTCCGCATCCAACATCTTAGGGATGTCCAGGTATTTCTCTGCCACCTCAAAGGCAGTGTTTAGGTTGCCGATGGGGTCATCCTAGATGGGCATGGGCGGGCAGAGATGAAAGGTCCGCTGAGGGCCGAGGTTTTGGGGAGTGGGGCTGGGGTGTCAGAAGCCCACCTTGCGCAGTTTGGCATAGTCGATGAGGTCGGGGCGGTGGCGGTGGATGAGAGCACAGAGGGCCAGGCCATCCTTCCAGCTGGACAGAAAGAAGGGGCGGGTCAGGCCCAGGTTCAAGCGGAGGCCCTGTCCTAGGCTTGCCCCAGAAGCACCCCATCAGGGCAGCCTCATCTGTAAAATGGGGTCAAGTCCAAATTCCTTAGCTTGGCATTTGAAGCCCTTTATTACAGACTTGCACTATCTCCTCCAAGTTCATCAGGACTTCTTCACATGTGCTAGGCCTAGGCCCCACCGATTTCTAGGTGGTTTTGCCCTCCAGGTCTTCGCCCTGAGTTCCCTCTGGCTGGAATACCCTCCCGGTGATGTCTCCAATGCCCACTCCTCCAGGAAGTCTCCCTCACCCTCCTGGAGTCAAATCTGCATTGACTGAGTCCTCCTATATTCAGACACTATTCCAGGAACTTGGCTGTGACCTTTCTTCCCCTGTGGCTTGTGCCAGGGGCCAGCTCTGAGCCCCGGCACCTGGCAGAGGCCCAGGCGCCCATGCTGACCGGCTGACAGACCTGGTGTGGAAGTTTTGCACGTTGACATTGCGGTATGGTGCCGTCTTCCGCTGGCACCACAGGAGCAAGCCTTCCTTGGCCGAGGTTTCTGGGTGAGGATGGGGGCGTGTTGGCAGGGGACAGGGACAGGCCAGCCCTCTCGCCTTCTTTGCTTCCCTCCACCCCCTGCTCACCCTCCACAGAGATGTCCTGAATGGCGAAGCGCAGGATGATGGTCCAGATCATGCCCAGGGTCATCTTCAGGTTCCCATCCACGATCTCTGCAGGGCAGGGGGCGGGAAAGATCCCACTTGGCATTTAAGGCCTGTGCTACCAGCCTCAGCTACCTCTGCCTGCTCTGCCCTTGGGCCCTGGTGCCTCGTCCCAGGGCTGGCACGTAGTAGGTGCTCAGCTGTTTTATTTAAAAATGATTTTAAAAATATTTTATTAATTTATTTTTAGAGAGAGGGGAAGGGACGGAGAAAGAGAGGGAGAGAAACATTGATGAGAGAAACATTGATCAGATGCCTCTTGTACGTGCCCCGGCCAGGGACGGAACTGGCAACGCAGGCATGTGTCTTGGCCGGGAATCGAACTGGCAGCCTTTCACTTTGTAGGATGATGCCCAACTAACTGAGCCACACCGCTCAGGGCTACTTACAAGTGATTCTGACACTGGCTAGGTGCCAGATCCTGTGCTGGCCTTTTGGTTACATTTGTTCTTTACAGGCCCTCTCATGAGGCATGGACGGTTACCCCCACTGTTGAGATAGGAAACTGAAGCTCACGGAGGTACTTTTTGATGTCAGGAACACCGGCTAAACCCAGCCTGGGCCCCCTGCTGCCACCTCCTCACCTTCAGCCCCGATGGACACCAGCTTAACCCCCTTGCTGGCAATGAAGTCCAGAGCCTTGTTGACATTGGCGATTTTGTGGAAGCGCATCTTGCCTTTGTCTGGCCTGGGCAGCCTCTCTCCTGGGTATAAAAGGAGAGGTTAAGGGTCGAAAGTCATGAGAGGAAGATGGAGACACTGTCCTCAGACTCCCCCCTCCACCACGAAGTCCCCGCCCAGCCTCTGCTGCTGCACTCCCCCAGCTCTCTGGATTCCCTAGGTTCTGGGGTCCCTGCACACAGATTTGCACCCCTGACCTGAAATGACCTCCAGGAGCAACATGAGCTTGAGGCCGTTGCGGAAATCCTCCTCAATGTTCTCGATCTGCGTGCCGGCCTTGCGCAGGTGTGAGTTGCACCAGGCAGTGAAGGTCTGCGGCCGGAGAACAGCGCTCAGACCCTACAGCTGAGGACAGCGCTCAGGCCCTGGGTCAGGGTCAGTCCCTGAGCCCGAGGCCCTGGGTTCAAGTCCAGGCTCAGCCACCAACTTGCTGTGTGTCTGGGCCAGCTGCGTTCCCTCTCTGAGCTTCGGTTCTCAGACAAGAGGAGAAAATGGGGTCCAGGGCTCATGCAGCTCTCAGTTTGGACTTGGGGGTACCACACCAGCAGCTCTCCAGCTGTGATCAGTCTCAAGTACTGGAGGGGGATTTAGAAAATCATAAAGCGGACACTCCAAAATGTGGGGCCCTGTGAGGTGTAAGGGCCAATGCAGGGTGAGACCACCTGTCCAAAATCTGAAAAATTCTGGATCGAAGCATATCTATCTGGCTCTGAGGGTTTTGCCCACGGGACTGTGCCCCTGTGTATTTTTACATCAGCCCCACTGACCTCTCAGGGCTGCTGTGAATTGGCCTCCAGGCAGACTATGAGTATGTAAGAGCTTTGCAGGCCATGGACCACCAGCAGGCCACTCTCACCCAGCCTGACCACGTGTCTGGAGGTGATTGCCCTCCCCTGCTCCTGAGTTAGCCTCAGCCTCAGTCTCCGTCTGGGATTTGAGGCCGGTGCCTGGCTGTATGTCTGCCAGGGGTGAGGTGACCTGGAGCTTTGCCCACAAATTTCAACCAAACTACCAAGCCTTCAGGCCCTGAATTCTCCTGGGTCCATCAGCTACAGGGTCCTCAGTCAAATCCAGTTTTGGGCTCCAGTCCCAGCTGAGCTACTCCCTTTGACCTGGGGTCAGCTCTCTGCCCTCCCTGAGGCTCAGTCTTCCCATTTGCTCAATTAAGGGGTCCGACTCCATGACGTCGCAGGTCCCTCTTCCCCAACCTGGCAGGATTCTAGAATTTAGAGCATCCCCCACCACCACAAAGCAGATACTCCTGAAAGGTGGCCCTAGAATTTATTTGGGATTTTTTCCCTCAGCCAATTTCCCTTCCCAGACCAGCTTTTCAGGTGCCCTAGAAGCTGGACATGGCAGATGATGCTTTAAGTTCTTGAGGGGCTGTCATTGCTAAGGGAAGGGGGTGGGTTTCCTGTCACGGGAGGTGTGTGAGTGAGGGCTGAGCACTACTTGATGGGGCCCCAAGCACCAGAAGGGCACTTGATTCCCTGTGGTTCCTTCCAGTCCTAGAGTCTGGGATGCCCTGGGATCTTGGACAGGGCTGGGGGAAAGGCAGGTCTGGGTGGCGCTTCCATGGCAAAGGAAGGGATTTTTTTTATCCTCAGCCAATGACATCTTTTTTTTCATTGCTTTTAGAAAGAGAGGAAGAGGGGAGAGAAAAAGGAAGAGAGGGAGGGAGAAAGAGAGAGAGAGAGAGAGACAACATTGGTTGTCTCCTATACACGCCCCAACCAGGGGTCAACCTGAAACCTAGGTATGTTCCCTGACCTGGGACCTTTCAGTTTATGGGATGATGCTCCAACCAACTGGGCCACATAGGCCAGGGCTGAAGGGCATTTTTTTCATTTGACAAACACAGTTCTTAATGAGATGTGGTCCCTGCACTGAAGGGACTGACAGACCATTGAAGAGTCATGTTGGTCTGAGAAGAGCCGGGAGGGACTGATGTCAGGGGTTCTGGAGGAGGAGCTCTCCCAGTGGGGGGCAGGGAGGCTAATGTTTGGTCAGAGCTAGGAGGGAAGAGCCCGAGATTTTCAGGCAGGGAAGGGCAGGCAAGGGCACTCCAGGCAGGGGCAGCCACTCGGGCAAGTGCTTGGCAGTGAGAAATGGTTGCTGGGTGTGTGGGCTGCAGCTATCCAGCACTGCTGGAATGGAGCTGGGGGTGTTGGGGTATAAGTGGTTAGAGGCAGGCCGGAGGGGCAGCGGGAGCCAGGTCATGCACGATCTTGGATGCTAAGCCAGGGAGTTTGAACTTGATCCTGAGAGCAACAGGGAGTCAGGGAAGCTTCCAGGCAGAGGAGGGAGGTGGGCTGAACTGTTTTAAACAGCCCATTCTGCTTGCAGAGTAGAGACAGGAGGCTTGGCAAAGCAGAAGGGAGAAGCGAGGAGGTGGCGGCTGGCACCAGGGTGAGAGAGAGTCAGTGAGGGGAATGGGCTAGGATGAGGTGGATGCGATAGAAATATTTGTTCTTGCTGGCATATAAGCTCCCTGAGCTTGTTCTCTGTTAATTCCTGGCACCTAAAACAGAGCCTGACACATAGTAGGACCTCATTAAGAAATACTGAATGAATATTTTTGGATGCAGTTGAATCAGGTGGGAAGAGGTGTCCCAAGATGCAGAGGGGTAGCAGGGAGGAGGCAGGACTGGAGCTGAGCACAGAGACTTCGCTACATTGTAACAGACACTGTTAATGAGAAAGAAAGGACCAGAATGTCCAGCGTGCTGGAGATGCTGATTAATTTACAGAACATCTATGCTCCTCAGCCACTGAATGAATCGATGAGGTGGGTGGCTGTACGTTGGGTTGAAGGGTATTTCTGATACTCTGTTGAGTGACAAAGGCAGTCACAGACAGGCACGTGTCTTAAGAGGGGCACGGGAACCTGGATCTGGGAGAGGCCTGGGTGGGTGGGGGTGAGAACAACAGTTGTAAAGCAGATGGCAGCTGGAGTCAGGGGCAGGGATGACATCACCGGGAGATTGCTAGACCAGAGGACCATAGTCCTGCTTGGAGACAGGTGTGAGATGGGCCTAGGGGAGGCCTGTCACCTGGAGTACCCCAGCTGAGTCAGCTGAGTCTCCTGGGCCCTGGGGTCATCTCCTGTCACCTAACCCAGCAGAAGTACTCTGATTCTAAATCTTGGGATTCTCAGATCCTGCAAATTCCACTGGACACCCCTATCCCCTGCCCAGTCCTGGAGTCATATACTGTTGGCAAATGCTGAGCAGGGTCCAGTGCCCTCATGGTGTCCTCCCTACTCTTGGCCTGCCACTCCCCAAAGTTTCCTCACTTCAGCCAGGATCATTTCTCTTTTGGGAACCCAGGTGTCCTGCCCCCTCCACTTGGGAAAGTCTGGGAGTGAAAATAGCTCAGCAAGAGGGGGCCTGTGTACCCTACAAGGCGGGGCCCAGGCAGCAGCTGCCCATGTGCCCCTCTCTAGCTCCTCCAAGCCGCTGCCTCAGCAAAAAGTGTCCATCTGGCCGGAGAGTCAGGTTACTATGTAAGGGGACACAGGGCTCCCTCCTCTCCAACCCTGTGGCCTTTTCAGCGGACTCAGAGTTGCTGGGCCAGGGAGAGGGTATCTTGGGAAAGAGTAGGGATGGGGCAAGCAAGGTGCAAAGACCCTCAGGTTGTGGGAGATCCTGTTCTCTGACAGTATATGATTTGGGTACTATTTCTGCCCTTTCTCGGCCTCAGTTCCTTGTTTGACAATTGGGATAGAGGGACTATGGATGCCATGCTGGGAAGAATACAGAGGAGAGGGTGGAAGGGGTTTGGGATGGGTGTCCCCTCCCCAACATTCCCAAGTCTCTTTGCTAGTTGTCTGGCTGCAAGTCCTCAGGGTGGGGCCTGGGAATATTTAACTAGAGAGGTGAAGGTGGGGTGTGGCAATAAACAGTTTATTCTTCAGGAAGGCCCCAAACTTGAAATTCCTGGGCTAAGCTCAACCTATTTTCACCAGGGGAAGTGGACCCAAGGGAGTGAGTCCTGGGGGGCAACCCAGAAACTCTCCTTGTCATCCTAAACCCCTCATGAGGGCTCCCAGTGCTCTCCTCTGGCCCTGGGGGACCGCAGAGGACTGATGGGCAGAGCCTAGGCTAGGGAGTGGCGCTCTGCAGGCTCTGCCCCTGTCTAGCTGAGATGACAACCACGAACCGATCGGCTTCTCAGGCCTCAGTTTTGTCATCAAGAAATGGGCTAGTACTCACTTTCCGCTGCTGCTTCTCCCAGGCCGGGTCCAGCAACAGGTCGCGGTCCCAGTCCTCCTCCTGTTCCATGTACTCGCCGCTGCCGGCCGCGAAAGGCCCCTCCCCGGCCCCCAGGCCCTCGGGCTTCATAACCATCATCATCTCGCTTGCGTTTCTGGCTTCGCTCTGCTCGGCGCTCTCCAGAACACAGGGGCCGCATTAAGTAGCGCCGGGACCAGCCCCGGATCGGATTCGCGCTAAATATGGGGGAGGTGGGAGGGGCATGATGGGGGCCAGGGCGCTTGGATCTGGACCCGGCAGAGGTGGTCCTGGGGCTAGGGAACTGCAGGATCTGGGGGCGCTGGCTTGGATCCCGTGACGGAGATCCGGGGTTCGCGTGGGCGCTGTGTGACCTTGGGAAAGCCACAGGCCCTCTCTGAGTCTGTTTCCTCATGTGTACAATGGAGACGACGATAATAGTGGCTGCAGACAGCTCTAAGAGCTGCCCTTTGAGCCTCCTTCTGACCTTCTTCCTGCGCAGCTCTGGTGGGAAACAGGGAGCCCTATTCCCATTTCACAGTCAGGAACACCAAGGCGCAGAGATGTTTTCAATGTTTTCTGGGGTAATAAAGGGAGACACTCGAGCATGGGGAGGGACTCCAGGCCAGCTGGATAGGCCGATGGAAGGCTATTAATATCGGGGCGGCTGGGGGCGAGAGAGAATGTGCTGAGCCGGAAAACCCCGACGCCACCGAGGGTGCAACTCAATCCTGTGCGCACACAAGATAGCCAGACCCGCCCTCTGGGAGGGAGGGGCGGGGTCCCCGTGGGCGGGCGGGGTTATAACGGCGCTGCCCTACTGGCTCCAGAGCCAACAGGATTCCTAGCATCTCCTTGGTTCTTTGGGCCGTCCAATCACAGCTCCGCATCTGCAGTCTGCTCCACGTGACTCTAAGCTCTCACAGCACCCCCTTTCAGAGCTTCCATTGGCCGTGGTAGACTTCCGTCTGACACTATCCCCGCCCTAATACGGAAGCGGCGGGGTACCCGGGATCCGACAGCGGGTGGGTCCAGGCCATGGGGCAGCCCTGGGCGGTGGGGCACACGGAGGGGGCGCCCGGGCGGCTGCCCCTCGTGCTCACCGCGTTGTGGGCCTCGGCGGTGGGTCTGGAGCTGGCTTATGTGCTGGTGCTGGGTCCCGGGCCGCCCCCGCTGGGACCCCTGGCCCGGGCCTTACAGCTGGCGCTGGCCGCGTTCCAGCTGCTTAACCTGCTGGGCAACGTGGGGCTCTTCCTGCGCTCGGATCCCAGCATCCGGGGCGTGATGCTGGCCGGCCGCGGTCTGGGCCAGGGCTGGGCGTGAGTGGGGCGCGGGATCCGGCTGGGAATCGGGAACCTTGGACAGGGGGAGGGGCTCTAGGACACGAAGATGTCAGAACCAGCTTCCTATAGGATCTGCTTGTTAGAGCCAGAGAGAATTCCTTTAGAACCTGGGATGGGAGAGCCAGAAGGAGTATCATTCATTCACTAACAAATGTTTACTGAGCACCTACTATGTGCAAAGTACTGTTCCAGGTACAATAGGTACAATAAAACAGGTTCCTGACCTTCTGGAGTTTATTTCAGTGGAGAAAGGGGCAGATGATAAACTGTAGGCAAAATAAATAAGCAAGTTTATAGGATATTAGAAGATGGTGGTGGTATGGAAACAAAAAGTGGGGCAGGGCAGAAGGGGTGCAAGGTGCAGTTTTAAAGAGTGTGGTCAAGGTAGGCTTCATGGTGAAGGCGGCATTTAAATAAAGACTTGAAGGTGGGAAGTTAGCCATGTGGGAATCTAGGGGAAGAGTGTTCCACGCATAGGGAACAGACAACATAAAAGCTCTGAGGCAGTTATGTGCTTAGCATGTTCTGGGAGCGGCAAGAAGGCCAGCGTGGCTAATGTGGAGCAAGAGACAGGGAAGAGAGAGGTTAGGCGTGTAAAGACCTAGTAGGACATTGAAGGCTTTGCTTTTTACTAGAAGTGAGATGGAGAGCCGTTGGAGGGTTTGAGCAGAAGACAGATGTGACTTCGATTTTTAGGATCAGTCTGGTTGCTGGGGTGAGACATTAGGAGGGGACACAGCTGGAATCAGGAAGACCAGTCAAGTTGTTTCGATAATCCAAGGGAGAGTTCATGGTGATTTGGGCCAAGTGGTGGCTGTGGAGGAAGTGAGAAGCTTGCTCCTGGGATGTTAGAGGCCAGAGAAGGCCTTAGGACTAAGGATGTCAGAGCTGGAAGTGACCTCAGACCTGCAGTGCCAGAACCGGAAGGGCCCAGGAAGTGGTGTTCAGTCTGCACTTTCTTATGAAGAACCTGAGGCTTAGTGCGGCCAGCCTCCGCTTCCCCAGGATGAGCTCACAGGCATGAGACAGGGCTCTTAGAGCTGCTGGGGGAACTGACCCTGTGGTTCCTTCCTTGCAGTTACTGTTACCAGTGCCAGAGCCAGGTGCCGCCACGTAGCGGGCATTGCTCCGCCTGTCGCATCTGCATTCTGCGTCGGGACCACCACTGCCGCCTGCTGGGGCGCTGCGTGGGCTTTCGCAACTACCGGCCCTTCCTGTGCCTGCTGCTTCATGCCGCGGGCGTCCTGCTCCACGTCTCTGTGCTGCTGGGCCCCGCCCTAGCAGCCCTGCTGCGAGCCCACACACCCCTCCACACCGCGGCCCTCCTCCTGCTGCCCTGGCTCATGCTGCTCACAGGTGGGAGCAGGGGAGGCCTCTGCAGAGAGGCAGAGGCCCTAATAGTGGGCCGTTCTGGTGGGAAATGGGACTTCCGGCTGGTTCTCCTGGCCATGCCCTGGGGACCCAGGCCCCGTGTCATTTATGGGGGGTGAGGTATTCAGTTGGGTATGCCGTGTGGTAAAATACAGTGCTGGAACGCAGGTACAGAGACCTGCCTGGCGGAATTAGGGGAGGGTTCCAGGAGGTGCTGGTGGAGGAGGGAAGACTTGTGGGAGTTCCCCAGGGAGTATTCTGCGAGGGGCCATTCTAAGTGAGGGCTGGATGTTGGGCAGGGAGCAGCGAGGGAAACTTGATGGGAATTGTGAGAATTAAGGCTAGGACCGCAGGTTAGGACTGGGTGCTGATGTGAGGAGATGGCCGACACCTGACTGGACAGTGGGGAGCCGGTGGAAGTTGCAGGCAAGGGAAGGGCCAGTCTTTGGAAGTCGGGACAGGAAGACTGGGAAGGCTTACTGAGAGGCCAGGCTCTGGATGCCACATTTACTCCTGTTTTCTCTGCCACCACCCAAGCTAAAACCCCACTGGTGTTTTATACTCTTTGCTTTGTCCCCCTCAAAATGCTCTGGGCCTTCTTTTCCCTGACTCCCTCCTCCTGACCCCTCCACCCACAGTCCCCTCTGTAACCTTGTCCTGCATTTACTAAACTCCCTGAGCATTCTGAGAAGTTGCTGTGTCTCTTCGTCATACCCAAGTCCGGCTCTGCCCCAAGGACCCCCTCCCTGCAGCCCCAGGGGAGGCCTCAGGAGGCCCAGTGGGGTGGTCAGCGTCTTCCTTCTCCCACACTGGCCACCTGAGCAGCCCCCTTGATGATCCCCTGCTTCCAGGGAGCCTCACGCCCTCCAGCCACACCTCCCTGCAGCCCACTGAAGACTTGGGCTCCAGCACCCAGTCTCCCTCTGAGCCCTGGGCCCTGTCAAAATCACGGGTGCCTGAGGGTCTGGGTGAACGACCTATTCAGTGCCTCCCCGCTCAGCTTCTCCACATCTTCCTGGTCACTTCCTTCCCTGCTACCATGTCCACACCTCAGACCTTGTCACAATTCAAAATGTATCACCTCCCAAATCATCAGCTCTCCCTGCTCCCTCCGCCTCTTCTTCTGTCCGTCCCCAGTCTTTCACCCCACCCCACCTGCCCTGCTAGCCCCTGGCCTCGTGCTCCTGCGCACCAGCACCTTCCCACCTTCGCCGCCCCGTGTCCAGTTCGGAGCCCTCGTTCCCACCATTCTCCTGCCAGCACCTCAAACCAGTTGCCCCGTCTTCCCCCCACGGAGCCTTCCTGGCTTCTCTGTGTCAGCCCCCGGCTGCCGAGAGCTGCCACAGATGCGTGGTGTTTTGTGGTGGGTTGGTACAGGACACTGACCCCAACAAGCCCTCCACTGTGCCTGGCTGTCCTAGCCTCTCCTAAGCGTGTTCCCCTTGATGACTACAGCCCACACCTTCCGAATCCCCTGTCCTCTAAGTCCCCACCTCTTGAGAATCTATCACGGAGAAGGCGAGGCGTCAGATGGTACCTCTGGCATTGTTCCGTCTGCAGAGCTCTAAGCCAGGCCGACTGCCCCCAGCTTCTCTCGGAGGCATCACACTGTGGGCCCGCCTTTCCTCCTGCCTCCCCAGGCTCCATCCCCCCGCCCTGCTCCCCATCCATGAACCCTTTCTTCCCCCTACATCCTCCTCTCACTCTTGCCTCTGGTTCTCTTAGTAGCCAAGCTTCTCCAAGGACTTGCTGGGGCTCGTGGCTGCTTTTCCTCATCCCCCTCCCCCCACATTCCTCCACCTGCTCCAAACTGGCTTCTGCCCCCACGGCTCCTTCGAGCTGGCCCCGGTCCCAGGCCTCAGTCTCCGCAAAACCCAGAGGACCCGTTGAGTTTTCTTGCTTCACGAGATCTTTCAGCCTCATAAAACTGCTGACCTCTAACTTCCTCAAAGGGCCGTCTACCCTTGATGTCACAGACAGTGTGTACTTGGGTTTCCTCCTTCCTTTCCGGTTTTCCTTTCTCTTTTTATCTGGTCCCTAAGGATCCGCTTTCCTGGGGCTGAGGTTGAGGCACTGTTTTTCTCTCCCCCTCTCTACACGCTCTGCGGAGGTGGTCTCCAAACTGCCCATGTACCAACTAGCACAGAACCGTCCAGCCTGGCCGCCTCTCCTGAGCTTCCAGAACCATCCACTCACTTGTCTCACAGACACCTCTCTGTTCTGCCTTGGGACTTGCAAACAGAATGTTTTCTCCCTTCTTCATTCAGCGAGTACCTCCTAACCTCCAGGCACCACCCAAATGATTACTTTATGAAAATAGGCGAAGTCCACTTCCATTAGCCTCTTAATGAGTTTGTGTGGCGTTTCCCGCCACAGGCTGTTTGTTGAAGTAAATTCCACGTAAGGTGAAATTCATCCTTTTAACTGGTTTCAAACGCACAGTCCAGTGGCATTTCCTATTTACAGTGTTGCACAACCGTCGCCGCTAACTCGGCGCATTTCCATCACCCCAAGAAGCAGCCCGTAGGTGCCCATTAAGCAGTTGCCGCGCGTTCCTCCCTGATCCCCTGATCCCCTGCCACCTCTGAGCTACTCTGTGGATTTGCCTCTTCGGGCTGTTTCATATCAACAGCATCACACGTCACGTGACCTTTTGTGTCTGGGTTCTTTCACTGAGCATGTCTCCTGGCATCTTGTAGTTCTGAGCTCAGCAGATACATGTTGCCTTCTGTGGGCCAGGAAGGTGTAAGCCTCAGCGTTTCCAGGGTAACGCACAGCACAGCTGTAAGTAACTGAGCAGGGGTCTCGTGAAGGTCTGTGAGCCCCCCCGGGGTCAGAGAGGCCGTCCACTGTGCATTCTGATATTCACAGTGCCTGGCACCATGTCCAGCACACGGGTGGCACTCACAGGTTTGTGATGCGTGAAAGTTGAACGTAAGGCAGGGGGCTGTGTCTGCCCAGGTCACCGGTGTTCTCATCACCCGGCAGGGGCCTGCCGGGGAGCAGGGACTCAGTGTTTGCTGGGGAGGAATGAGCCCTGTTTCTGGCAGGGGGTTGGGGTAGAAGGAGGGCAGGAACTGGGCTTTGGGGGACTGGGCCCGATGCTGCCCCCTGACGCTCTCCACTCTCTCCTCGCAGGCCGAGTATCCCTGGCGCAGTTCGCCCTGGCTTTCGTGACGGACACGTGCGTGGCGGGTGCGCTGCTGTGCGGGGCTGGGCTGCTCTTCCATGGGATGCTGCTGCTCCGGGGCCAGACCACCTGGGAGTGGGCACGGGGCCAGCACTCTTACGACCTGGGCCCCTGCCACAATCTGCAGGCGGCCCTGGGGCCCCGCTGGATTCTGGTCTGGCTCTGGCCCTTCTTGGCCTCCCCATTGCCAGGGGACGGGATCACCTTCCAGACCACAGCTGATGTGGGACCAGTGGCTTCCTGACTCTGGGAAGAGCCAGAGCGGTATGGACAGGGGGAGCAGTGAGAGAGGGGCTCATGATTATTTCAGGCCCACCCCCAGCCTCAGGTGGAAAGGTGGGTTGGTACTTGATGCCTGCTTTTGGCCACTGCAGCCCCATCCTTGGCCTTGCCCCTGCCCAGCTTGGACTCCTAGTAGCTAGGGCCTGGATCCTACAATTCTGCCTCTATTAGTGGCCACCGAATGCAGTGGAGGGTCTGGCAAAGGGCTGCTCTGCCAGCCTGCTGCCCCTTTGCCAGGTTAATAAAGCGCCCACTTGTCCTTTGACTCCCTCCATCTTTGTGGGTCTCTGGTCCCTCACTGTTGCCTGGCTGCTGTTTACATTCCTCTGATCATCACACCTGTGAGGGGCCAGGGCTCTGCCTCCTGTGGCCTTGGTTGGGTGGGCATGGGGGCACCCACAGGCCAAGGTGGCAGGTAGAGATCCAGAGTATGAGAATGTAAAATTCTTTCCCAGGTTCAGTGCTTTCCAGTTAGAAGTGTTTCCACACCACAGTTTCAGTGAGCCCGACTAACCTGGGTCACTGGGCAGCACTCATGCAGGTAAAACCCTGAAAGCTCTTGAGAGTTGCTGTGGTAAGGTCACAGGGTAGCAAATGGAGGAGTCAGGGTTTGAACCCGGGTCTTTGTGCTCTCTCCTTCACCCCTGCACAGCCGAGGCAGGAGAGCGGGACAGTCAAGGCAGAGAAATAAACCGGGGTGTTGAGCTTCTGCTTGGGAGCTACTTGTTAAACACTTTTATTTAAATGTGGTAACTAGAGTTAAATGTGGCAGATTTGAATACCTGTTTGTCTGTTTCCTCTTAAAACCTAAAATGCTAGTGGACGGATAAGAAAGATGGAAGGTTGTAAGAAAACAGGAGACAGCAGTGAACCAGACAGCCTGGCTCCTGTACCGTCTTAGCGGAGGAGTTGCTGAAGTTGTGTTCCCAGAGGGATGGGCCAAGAGGCAGCCAACTGGCCCCAGAGCCCTGGAGAGGCTCAGGCATCCCACCAGAACCAGGGAGGGCAAGGTTTGGGGCTGACACTGTAGGGACTGACCCAAAGTCTATGTGGGCAGCAGCTAGGTTGCCCTCCCCCCAGCACCCACCGCACCCTACAGCCAAGCAGCTACCCCTCCGGGGTGAAGGAGGGGGCTAGCTGAAGAAGCTTTGTGTCTCAGGGGCGCTGGGGAGAGTAGGGATGAGAGGCTCGATCAGAAGTGGGGGTCAGCTACAGATGCTGCTTGGGTGGGGGTCTTCCAGTGACATGGCAGACTTGCCAGCCAAGGACACTCAGAGAAGCCCACCCTCCTGGCAGGCCCCGCCCAGGCCCACCAAGGTTTTAGCTGCTAGGACTTCTGTTTTTCCAAAGGGCATGCTCTATTATTATTTTGCAACTGGGCTAGGAACATGGGGAGCCTGGTGCTTTGTGCTGTGCATAAGCACTGGACCGACTCTTTCCTCCTTTGCTTCTCCTAATCTGCCCCCCGCCCCAAATGTCTTGGACATGCAAGAAAGTATTTATAAAATAAAGAAACACCTGCTTCCCACCTCCACCACTTCCTGGGACGTCCCTGCTGTGCCCCTCCTTGGCAGGGGACACACTGCTGTCTTCGTCATGCCCTAGCTTTGCTTTGTAATTTCATTGTTTGTATTGGTTTTGCATGTTTTTGAATTTTATATAAATGGAATCACACTGTGTTTATTCTGTGACTTGCTTTTTCACTCAACAGTATGTTTCTTAGATTTGTCCAAACGAATGCGTGCAGCTGGAGTGTCCTTGTTGCTGTGTAGTGCCCTCTGAATATACCACAACCTATTTTCCATTTTGTCCCACCGGTCACTTATCTACCCCTGTGTACAGTCCCCGAAGACCTAGTCTTGGTCCTTGCACTTCTACACAGGTTTTGGAATCAGCTTGTCAAGTTTCGCCAGTAAAAGCCCCTTTGGGACTGTGACTGGAGCCCGCCGAGCCTGTAGGTCCTTCGGGGGAAAGCGGCCTCTACATGAAATTGAATTTCCCAGTTAATTCCATCTGGGTCTGACGGCAGACATCGCATGGTTTCTATTCTATTAAGCTGGTTAAGGGGTATTCTATGGCTCAGAATGGGGTCTCTCTTGGTAAAGGTCCCATGTGGGCGCCAGAAGAGTGTGTACTGTGCTGTTGTTGAAGTCGACTATGGACAAGATACTCAGTCGGCCTACGGTGCTGGGTCAACTGTGTCCTTAAAAAGACACCATAATTAAAGGCTGAACAGAGAGCAAAAAGAGCTGAGAATTAAACAGTATTGTAAAGACAATTTCAGAGAAGAGCTGAAAGATAAACATCTAAAAAAAAAGAACAAAAAATTTGAGAGAAGAGAGAAGAAACTCAGAGAATCGGTCCTGTTCTCTCTGGATTTATCAGACGCTGGGCTTGATCGTAACTCCAGCCAGAACGGGGGCAATGGGAGGGAACTTTCCGGAAGTGAAGGACGTGCACCTCCAGCCACAGCACGACGTAATGACACACAGCAAGGCACGTCCTGACATTTTGGAACCTCAGAGAAAGTGGAGATCAGGCACAAAACTCACATGGAGCTTCTCACCAGCATTTACCAGAAACAAAACCAGAAGGGAGCAGTGCTTAGAAGTTATTTTCTTGCATGAAAATGACTTTCAACGTCAAATTTTATGACCCAAACTATCATAAACATGTATGAATCGGATAAAGAAAATTTCAGACAAATGGTAACTCGAGCACTTTTTAAAGAAGGTCCCTGTGGAAAGGCCTGACCAGGTGCGCTGGTGACAGAACCACGGAGGGGGAAGGTATGGCGCCAGGAACCAGGGTCTAGCCCAGGAAGCGGCCGTGCAGGGAGTCCCAGAAGGGAGTCCCAGGAGAGGGCCCTGGGGCAGTGCCAAGGCCCCAGTCTTCCTGCAGCAGGGGTGAGGGCAAGTGTCCAGAAAAACAGAACTGTCAGACCGGGTGGGGGAAGAATAGCAACTGATATACACAGAAAACTAAGCAAATGGAAAAAACAGGGTCATTATTCCATGAAAAATAGAAAGTACCCTCAAAGTAATCTAATTATAGCCCAATTCTTGGCTCACAGTGATGAGCTTTCACACAGTAATATAAACTGTAATGCAAACAGTGAATGTCGATTCACCCAAACACTGGCGCCACGAGGAAGGGACAGGGTGAGGTCACAGGAGAGCTAAAGCCTCACCTGTTACAACGGAGCCAACGGGCAGCTCTGCGACTGAGGAAGCAAGCAGGACTAGTCTAAGGTATGACCGCCAAGATAACAGACCAGAGCAGGGCGCGGTGCTGGGGGGCGGGGAGGGGCCTTTCCTACTTCTAAACCGCCTCATTCCATAGTACCAGGTTGGTACATGGATTCAGATATTTTTTTAAAAGGACACCAGCTCTCCTCATCCTTAATGCCCACCGCTGCCTGGAGCCATAACTAGCGAGGCCTCTGGGTTTGCACACTGCTCCTGGCATCCTATCTGCTTTCTGTGCATGGTCCACTGCACCGCGGTTTGAGTGTTGTCGGTAACAGCATGTGTACATCGTCCAAACTCACGGTAGGTGCTGGGCACAGGAGCGGCTTCTCCACGCTCATCATCGTGGATAGCTGTGCAGAGGACTCAGAGCCAACTCTCTGGTTCCGAGTTCGCACGGTCCATCACGTAACTGGGGTGAAAGGGACCGTAAGGTCACGTGGCTCAAATTAAGAACCCTGTGCAGTGAAAGCTCAGCCCTGGTGACACAACTCCAGTGACAGGAGGCCACACCGTCCAGGGCAGGCCGTTCTGGCTCCGGGAAGCTCTCAGAAAGCTCTTAGGTTAATCCAAGCCTCTCTGACAGATACTCCCTCTCCCCGCCCTTCCATTTCCTGGCCAAACCTCCTGCTTGCTCCAGCTGTGCCTCCCCCCATGGGTGCATGTCTGCGAGCGGCAGACTGTACAGACAGGAGGAGGGGGATGGGCTCTCTTCCAGTCTAGACGCCTTGCTTTTCTTAGCCTAGCCCAGAATGCATTCCTCCGGGGTCAGGGTGGCTGAGGGCTGTTACCCCAGGCCCTCACTGTGTCCGGGGCACGGAGGCTGTCATCTGGTGGTGGCAATCAGCTTGGGCCCTTGGCCTCCTGGGCAACAGCTCTGTAGTTATTCCTGCATCCCCCTTTCTGGAGATGGCTCCTCACCCCCCCTAGAGGGGGTGCCAAACTCACAGGATGCTAGAACTGAATCCAGTCCAACTGCCTCATTTTACACAGGGGGAGACTGAAGCCCCCAGGGACGTGGTTACTGCCCACAAGCCTGAGCTGTGGCCACACGCTACGCTGCTCCTGGTCAGAGGGGAAGCTATAGGTCCTCCGGGAGCAGGGCTGCTGGCTCACAGGTGGCCCATGAGGTGCTGTGAGGTGGGGCCAGGCAACCTGGCTGGGACTATGGGACCCTGGCCCTTGTGGTCTAAACACGGGCCTTTGTTTGGTCTTCTGCCTCACTCAGGCCTCTGGTTCGCACCTTTCCAGCTAATTCTCTCACACTACAGCCACTGCCAGGAGAACTTCCCACTCACACGCCTGCTCTGGGCTCCAGGGTGTAGAAGCGCATCTTGATCGGCAGTTCTGGGCTCCCACCTCCCGTGCCGCCTCCCCAGAGCTCCGGAGGTGCTCCTGCTGTGCCCCGACGACACCCTCTCGGTCCAGCGGAGCCTTCCTCTCCCGCGTGCCCACTCTGGACCTGGGCGTCCTGCGCGGGATCAGTGGCTGTGTGGGCTTCAGGAGCCGGGCAGGGGTGGGGCCTCTAGCTCCCTGCACACACACTCTGTGGCCTCTGCGTGGGGCATCGCAGGCCTGAGGCTTTGAGCCCAATATTTCAGAAAAGCCCTGTGTGGGGAGGCAGCTATACCCTGGGCATCCTGAATAGAAAGAGCCCCTTGCTCAGCTCACGAGGGGAGATCAGAGCATGTGCTTCACTTGCAAGCTGAACTGGCAGCGGCCAAGCCTCTGGAACCCTGAGGAGCAAGGGGCTCGGTCTCACCCAAGCAAAGCCTCCGACTGACCCAGGCCAGGCCCTGGCCGGTCTGGCCTGCGCCAGCAGCAGCAACGAGCGGTGGGAGAGCCAGGCCTCTGCCCCTCCTCTCACCCTGACCGCTTCGGGGCTCTTCCTCTGGACAGGGTGTGGTTTCTGGAGGACGGTGAGGAGCACAGAGGAGCGGCACGAGCCCAGCAAGCCAGTGCCTGCATCTCCCTGAGAAGAAAGAGGCTGAACCTCCGGGGTACTCACTGACCTGCTCTGTAAGGCACCCCACAGTCGAGATGGCGAGAAAGGGCAGCTTAGAGGAGCAGAGGGAAGCTGTTGCCCCGCTCCCTGCTGTGCAGGGAGTGGACCTGGGCCACTGATTCTGCCCAGCTCGGTAGAAGGGGCTGGCTCTTCCTGATCCTGGTCCCGAAGGGGCTTTAACACCAGCCCGGGGGTCAGGCAGCTGCCAGCCCCTCGCTCACGGGCATGTTGATGTGGGCACTCAGCAGGGGCGCGCTCTGGCCTTCTCGAAGCACCAGCACCTGTGGAGGAGGTGCCCATGGCAGCAGGGCTATGTGCCCAGTAGGCCTGACCCCTACAAAGGCCAAGCCTGGCCCAATCTGACAGTCTGCACTGGCCCTACGGACAGGCCACCAGGGCTCAGTCAAATAGGATGGGGAGGCCTCTGCTGCACAGACACCCACCCTGACCGACCCGGGAGCCCCCTGGGGCCTTGTCCACACTCATGCCCACTGTCCTCCCCAAGCAGCACCAACAGCAGCCCACCTTGATAACGTCCGAGATGCCCTTGTCACTGAGACTCTCCACAAAGGTCTCCAGGGGGTAGCCGAGCCCTGGCACCAACAAGGGGACCTAAGTTCAGGGACAAAGAGGTTAAGAAATCAGCTCTCATGCCGCGGGAAAACCAGGCCCTTCACTCTGCAGGAGATTCTCCCTGAGGCGGAGACAGGCCCCCCCAGCTGCTGCAGGAGTGACTGTGAAGCAGGGTGGCTCTGGGAGCCCCCAGCACCAGTAGGCTCCTGGGAGAGGCACAGAAGGGACCCAGGCATGGCTCTTCTCCCAGCACTTGCCGTTTGGCTGGGAGTGAGGCAGCCGAGGTAGGTCTTGGGTGCTCTCCCAGAGGCCCCTGCTATGTCCTAGTCTGACCTGGGGCTGCAGCCACCTGCCAGCCCTCACCTCCGACCTGGCGGGGGCTTTGTGGGCATTTAATCAGGCCCCACCCTGCTTTGTGTCAGGGGGAGGTGGGTCCAGTACCTTGAAGAAGGCCCGGGGCAGGGCGTAGAGTGCCTCGTCGTACAGGAAGCAGACCAGCAGCCCCAGGATGGGGCGGGCTGTCGAGGTGTTCTGCAGGTGCAGTGTGAGTTTGAAGGTGGGGCCCAGGCCCTGGACCTGTGGACAGGGTGCAGTGGGTGGGGAAAGCCCTTAGGACCCAGTGCCCTGGCTCTGCCTGCCTGCTTCCTCTTCAAGTCACCCTCCACTAGCTGTTCCAACGCATTGTCCCTCTGCCCCCCAGAAACCAGAGACACCCAGAAAGTTGACTCCAGTGGGATCAGCAAAGGTCCAGGGAGAGGGAGGGGCTTGTCAGAGGCCACTTGGCAAGTTGGTCCGAGGCAGAGCTGGCCTCAGGACACAGGCCCCAACTGGCCCTGTGTCCTGACCAGGGCCCTGCCCCTTTCCCCAGAGCCTGGCTTGCCTCCCAGCTCCTCCTGCAGGGGCCACAATGATTTCATTTCCGCCCCCTACCCTCGGTTGCTCTGCAGCTTCTTCCTCTCTGTGCTTGTCCACTCTCTTTAGGGACAGAGAAATCAGAAACCCGGCTGGGGCAGACGGCACACCTCAGGGACCCATTCAGAAGTGTTTGGAGCCCTGATGACCCCCTCACCCCATGCCTATGCAAGCCTCAGGATGTCCCCTCCTGTGTCAGGTGGCCCTAACACCCTGGGCTGCCCATGATTACTGAAATGGACTGCTTTCTTCCCTGTGTCACAGGGGGAAGAGTTCCTCCAGGCTCCTGGGAAGAAACATCCCAAGGTGACTACTTGTTCGCCCTGCCCCATGCCTGGGGCTCCTCTGAGGCTCAGATGGAATGAGGGGGCTGAGCTCAGACCCCTCTGTGGCCAGCCTCGGGGAGGGGGCAGCACAGGAGAGGGAAGGTGGGCGCGCTCATGGAGGAGGACATGAGCCTCGTGCCTGGGCCAGTGGGAAGGTGAGAAGGGGGCACAGGACCTAGCTGGCTTGGAATTGGCCCTGGGGCTGGAGGGTTCCCACTGGCCCTGACCTCTACCCCTCTGGCCCTGAGGCTGCTGACCCCGCTGCCCCACACCTGGGTGCTCACCACAGCGTGCAGCTTGAGTGGCTCCCGGGCTGTGGTAGACACGGGGCTCAGGCTGGACTCGAGGGCCTGCACATAGGCACGGGCGGCCCGGAGGCGCAGCAGGTAGAGGTCGGTTTGGAAGGTCCGGTGCATGGCTGAGGAGACACAAAGGGCTGACGCTGGAGGTGGGAAGGCGAGGCAGGGGTGAGGGGTGGGGGGCAGAAGGCAGGGAGAGTACAAGAGGAGGGTACACTGGGCAGGATCTGCAGAGGCTGGGCATGTGGGGAAAGGGAGGGTGGAAGTCTGACAGCCCAGCCTCCTGATGACCCTGGATGCTGGCTCACCCCACTTCCTCCTCCTGGTTCCCCTACCACCCCGCTGCCTGCACAACCTCAGTGTCCTTTGCTGGCTCCTGCCATTCCAACATGAGGACTGGGGTTCCCTTGAGTCTCGTCCTAGGTCCTCTCCTCCCTCCTGTCTTCCTCCCCTGGACAACCTACATCCTGCCCCCACCATGACCACCCTGAAGAGAAACGACGTGAGCTTCTGACCGCAGGGACTTATGACTGCTGGGTCCTTGGGGCCCACCTCAGGGCCTGCCCGTGTACACCCTGGATTGGGCATGGCCAGCAGCTTAGCCCCCGGGGCAGCCTCCGGCTTCCGACTGCCCATTGCCACCTCAGATGCCACACTGCGGAGACCGAGCTCACCTCCCTGAGTCCGGCAGATGTCCTGCCTGTCGGTCACCAGACTCACCCCTTCCACCCGGTCATTTGTCAGGGTCAGAGGATTCTTGTCCTCAAAGCCCTCTGCAGAGCCCCCCCGCCCCCGTGGCCACTCTTTTCCACATTTAGCACCTGGGTCTGCCAGTCTACCCTTGACTTTATGTCTAAGGTGCTTTTTGCCATTCGAAGTTTTATATCTTTGTGTTATCCCAGCTGTTAACCTTCCCCTTTAACTCTAGTACTTTTACAGTTTATTTTTAATTTACCCAGAATTAACTTCTGTGTTTGGTGTGAGGTAGAGTTCTGGATTTTTTTTTCTGGAAGCAAGTTGTCCTGATTCCGTTTTGTGGACAGTCCCTTCTTCCCCGCTAATCTGAAACACCTGTACCTCGCCTGGCTGCCAGACACACGAGGGCTGTTTCTGGACTCCTGGAGTGTGCCACTGACCTGTCAGTCCCCGTACCGACACCAGAGCTGCAAATTCCCGCAGCTTCCCGGTTCATTCCAGTGACCGGCTAGGTCCCCTCACTCTTATTTCCCCCAAACTCCTGAGATTCACTGTTAGGATCAATTGGTCAAGTCCTCAAAATAAATCCCAGTGGGACTGAACTGTCCCCTTTGTTCTGTTTCTTGGTTAATTTTAGAGGCTGTTAATCTACAGCATTACACTGGGCCTTGCTTCCCCAAGACCTGAAAAATCTCATCATTTCAGGTGGCCTTTTATGTTCTTCAGAGGAGTTTTATAATTTCCTTTATTAGACTTTATGTCTTCTTGTTAAGTTTATTTCTAGAGATTTCCTTGCTATTGTGAATGGAGACTCCCCATTATATTTTCTAACTGGTGACTATTCATATACACAAGAACTATCGGTTTTTGGATATTTTACATTTGGTAACCTTAGAGAATTTCCTAATTATTCCTCTAACCTATCCATTGCTTTTCTCAGACTCTCTAGGCTACACCAGCCCGGTACTTTCTTTACCCTCCAATTTACTGTTACACTGCAAGCAAGATCCCTTTTTAAGACACAGCTGGTTGAGTCACTGCATTTTTCTGCTTCACGTCTTTCCCAGCTCCCACTACCCAAATTAAACGAGCACATCTTAGGTTTGCATTCCAGGCCCTTTCGAAGCTGGCACTGACCTGCCCTTGCGGCCTCCCTCGGGCCCCGCGGCCTCCCTGCACCGCACCCACAGCTGCACACAGGTGCTGCTTGCACCCAGCAGGGCCCTGCGCCCCCACCCAGCCTCTGCCTAAATCGCCCTGCCCCATCCCCCTGGCTCGCGGACTTGTAATCGCCCTTCAGGGTGAAGTCTGACGTCACCCTCTCTGAAGCTTCTCCCAGTCTCCCAGGCAGGCTGCTCCTGTGCGCCTCGGTAGCCCTTTGCAGAGACCTCTGCAGCTGTCGGGCAACACGGAATCACCACGGGGGACTGAGATGCTCAGGCAGGCGCCTGGCACAGGCTTGATAATCACAGGTATGGAAGGAATAAACGAGCAGGAAAACTGAACAGGAAAAGGAAGGACCTTGGTCAGACTAGACTTTTTTCATGAGAGTTCCTGCCTGGATCTAGCCACTTCTCCTCCGAATTCCGAGGGCCCCGCCCACAGGTGTGGCACCTCCCGCCTGAGGTGCAGGTGTTTGCAGGCAGCTGCACCTCCCGGGCTGGCCCTGGATAGCTGGAGGCACCAAACCTGCCCAGTTCACCCAGGCCTCGCCCCATTGCCCAGCACCCCTAGCAGCATTCACCCCACTCTCGCTGCGTCAGGGCGGAGGGTGGAGGAAAGTGGGACCCTGGCTGGAGCCTCACCGACGCCGGCCTCCCGCTCTCGCAGTGTCTGGTCCACATAAAGCCGGGTCTTCCGGGGCACATTGAGTTTTGTGGCCTGGGCTGGTGGGGGGCCCACCTCCCCGCCCCCGTCCGCAAACACTGCTGTACGCTTCAGGATCTTGATCATCAGCCCACCGCCTAGGGAAGTGGACAGACAGAAGCAGATTTGTCCTCCTGGCCGCACCCCACGTTCTGACCTTTCTTCCCCAGTGGGCCTCACACAGACCCATTTCTGTACGTGTCTGTTTTGTGGCCGAGACTCTGAGACTCTGGAAGGAGTGAAGTTTGTCTAAATCATCCCCTACCATTGCTTCATTCTTCTGACAGTTCCTTGTTGAGCACTGTGATGTTCCTGGCGCTGTGGCAGGCGCTGAGGATGCTGGATGAACTGGAGACACAACTGGGTTGTGTCCTAGACGCCTGGCCCCTAGGTCACGACGTCAAACTGCTGATGAGCTGTCCCCGGTGTCTTCCAGCCTTGCTCTCCATACCCAGGGCCTCCTGTGCCTCACGCCCGCCTCCTCTCTGCCCCAGGACTTGGCCTGTCCCCTTCACTCCCAACCAGGAAACCCTCGCCAGGTCTGAGCCCCGCACCTCGAGTAGTCACGATGAGGGTGTTATCTTCCCGCCCGTAGCGGCCAAAGCAAAGGCTGGTCACTGCATCCTACGGTGGAGACGCTAGAGTTTATTTGGGAAAATGTTTTGGAGAAGACAGCAAGGCTAGGGGTGGAGGGATAGCCTGGGGGACCCCAGAAATGACATAATGGGTGAGATGCAAGGTGAGGACTAGGGCAACGCTGCTGCTGACATTTCTCCTCGACCTCTAACCTCCCTTCCAGCGTCACCGCCGCGGCCAGTTCCAGACTAAACATCACTGGGCTTGGGGCCCGGCCTCCTAACAGGCTTCCCGGCCCAGCCCTTCTCCCCATCTGTCCTTCACACAGCTGCCTTTGTGGCCTTTCCAAAGAGTGAACGTGAGAGCGTCGATTCTCTTCTAGAAAGCCTCCAGTGAACGGCTTTTGTCCTCCCTGTCCCCTCCCACAGCTGACTCTAACCTGCCTTTCCTGACAGTTCTCTGCCCTTGACCTCCTCCCAGCCCACACAACACCTGCCTTCTCAGCAGCCCCTTTCAAATCTTCTATTGTGCCGTAGGACCCTTTGTATGTACGTACATGTACAAGTACCACATGTTGCTAGTTGTGACCCATTAAACTGATTTAATGACTCACGACTTAGTGTTTGAAAAACTCTGGTCCAAGCTCATCAAACTATCTGCATTCCTTGGGCAAGAGCCCTCATGCCTCTCAGCCTTCTTTCCTGCTGTTCCCTGTCTAGAATGCTGTTCCTCCATTTAGCCAGTTGAATTGCCACTTGCCCTATGAAGTGACCTGTGAGTTCCACCCCCATTTACCTCAACCCTCCACCCTCCCGTGACTCAGTCTGCTCTGTGCGTTCTCAGCACTTTGCTTCTGTCTGCCTTGTATTTGAATCAGCTGTGTCTCTGGCTGGCTGTCACCTTGGACAGTGAGCTCCCTGAAGGCAAGGGTTCTAGCCCACCCCAACACAGCGAACTATGCGCAGGAGGTGCTCAACAAATGTTTCTGAACAAATGTCAAAAACGCATTTGGTTTTGAAGTACACTAAGTCAAGGGCGGCAGATGGAATGGAATTGGGAGGCAGCTAAGCGGCTCTAGAGGTGGGGGAGGGACACAGGCCAGCAGCTCACCGGGGTGCGGATGACGTCAAGCAGGGTCTTGTCACGGTAAATGCGGACCTCTCCGTTGGCCAGCCCAGCCATGACAGCCTGCAGGCCCCGAGCACGCTGCTCCATGAGGTTCATGGTCAGAATGGTTGCAGGCATCTGCACTGTCCATAGCTTCTTACCCTGGGGTGGGGGAAGGGGACAGCTGAGTTTCTGCAGGGGCCTCAGGGGCTAGAATAGAAAGAGGGGTGGCTGGAATTGCTGGGGAGGGGACGCCAGAAGGTCTCGCCTGCTAGGGGGACCTGGGAGTCACAGGTGGAGGGGATTTCTTGTCCGAAGACCACACCTTGTGGGTGAAGCCATGCAGGCTGTCTTGGGTGCTGCCCACCACCAGGACCTTGTGGACCCGGACAAGCCCCACAGGCTGGGCGCTCAGCTCGATGCAGTATTTGGGGCACTTGGAGTCCCTGTGGAGTAAAGACAGACTCTCCCAGCCCAGGGCAACCCTCTCTCCTTCCCTGGCTGACCCATCTCTTCCTAAGCCCCACAGACTATCCTGGCAAGAAGCTTGGCCCCAAAGCAGATGACCATGGTACTATTTCCACCTGTACCACCTACTAGCTTCATGACCTTGAGTAACATGAAGTGCGTTCTCCTTTCTGACGTCCCTCCCGCCTTCAGTACAGTGATCTGTATGGTCACCTGGCAGGTAACAGTTTATAGCGAGTGCGGCCAGAACAGGTGCTAGCAGACTCAGGCAGCTGCGTAATTTATCAGAAAAGCACAAGACACTGCTCTGTGTAAATGCACTGTCTCCGTCTCCTGGCCTCTGAATCCTACTTTCTCTTACCCGGAAAGTAAGCGGAGTGCCTGCCTGCCAATCACAGGCTACAGCCCGCTGTTCTTCCTCACCGAGCCTTGGCCAATGTCACACCCCAGCTCCAGAGTCACCTGAGTCTCCCACTGGTCTCCGGGCCTCCGTCCAACCCACACTCCCCCCAGCAGAGCATCTCTTTAAGAGGCGAATGGATCATGTCACTCTTCCTCTTAAGGTTCCACAGCAGCTTTCTGCTGCACTTCCCACAGAATGCAAAACATTCACCACGTCCTAACTGGTCCTGCAGAGCCGACCTGGTCTCTGCGTGGCCTCTGTCCACCCTCCTCGGGGCCCTCCCTGCTCGAGCGGCACATGCCAGCATCTCTCCCACCTTGAGTCTGTGGAAGGCCCCTCTGCCTACAACACTCTTTCTGCACTTTTTGAACGACTAGCTCCTTCTTCGTCTTCGAGTCACTGGCACGATCACCCTGAGCCCGTTATTCTTCCCACTGAGCCTGTATTTTTTCCTCCACTGTGCACATCCAATTTGCAATATTATCTTGGTTTGCTGACTTCAGTATCTGTCTTCCCATGAGGGCAGGAGCCATGTTTATTTTCTTCCTCAGTACCTTATTCAACGTTAACTAGGAGCTCAAAAACATTCCTGAATCAAACATGAATGTGGTAAGGTACACCAAACTACTGCGCTGGGGAGTGTCACATACCCATAAAGCAATGTAACGCTTACGAGAGACGTGGTTATTTCTTGCACTTTCTGACTGCACCGCTCATGGGGCACAGCCACCAGCCCGGTCTCGCACTTTGCCAGCCCTGTCTACAGGGCTCCGGTACCCGCCATGCTCCTGGTTCAGCCTATGTGACCTTCTCCGCCCTTTCCTTTCCCAAATTCCAGCCCCCAAGCCCCTCCTCCTCTTGCAAACCCCTGAAACCGCCAGGTATCTGAGGTGTCCCTTCTGGCCCCGGAGACCACGGGTGGCTACCTCCTCAGGATACAGATGTTCCCGTTGCGGCAGGCGGCGGCCAGCCGGAACTCGACATCGAACTGGCCGGAAACCTCCAGGAAGACGGGGACGCTGGGCAGGCTCATCTGCAAAGAGGAGGCACCAACACCCTGGATTCTCTGGAGCCCCACTCCTTCCCCGCCTTGAAGGAACCCACTCCTTCCAGCTGGTTCCTTGTCTGAAGTCCCAGCCTCCTCACTTACACCCTGCTGGTCAGTTTAAACTAGTACAGATTTTCCAGAGAGAAACTTGGCAACAGGTGGCGAACACCTCTGACTAAACTATGGCACTTCTAAGGAACGCATCCTAAGGAAATATTCAGATAAGCATGCAAAGATGTTTGGGCAAGAAAGCCCATCGCTGTGGCGCTAATAACAGTGGACACTGAAGACAATGTAAAGGTACAACATGTGACAGAGTAAGTGAATGACGGCACATCTACGCCATGGACACTGTTCGGCCGCTGGAAAGGTGGGTGTGGAAAGACACAGACGAGCTACTGCTATGTGAAAGAGCAAGTTACACGGTCCTGTACCGTAAGGCCATTTTTGTAAAAAAAAAAAAAAAGTTATGTGTCTAAACATGAAAATGTCAGAAAAGACATGGTAAAACTTTTTTTTTATGGTTTTTTTTTTATAATAGATTTTTTTAAAAAAGATTTTATTTATTTATATTTTTAGAGAGGGAAGGGAGGGGGGGAGAGAGAGAGAGAGAAACATCAATGTGCAGTTGCTGGGAGACATGGCCTGCAACCTAGGCATGTGCCCTGACTGGGAATCGAACCTGCGATGCATGGTTTGCAGCCCACGCTCAATCCACTGAGCTACACCAGCCAGGGTGACATGGTAAAACTTTAATAGAAGATATCTGTGGGTGGTGGGATTTTTGGATATATATATTTTTTTTCTTTTTAAGGTTTTATTTATCTTTAGAGAGAGGGGAAGGGAGAGAGGAAGAGAGGGAGAGAAACATCAATGTGCAAGAGATATGACTGGTTGCCTCTCACACACCCTCAACCAGGGACATGCCCTGATCAGGAATCGAACCGGCAACCTTTTGGTTCACAGGCCGGCACTCAGTCCAATCAGCCACACCAGCCAGGGCTGGATATTTATTTTTTTCTTTATGCTTATCTGTGTTTTATGATTTTTCTACAGTGAACATGCTTTCCCAAGAACTGGGCACAGGAGATGTGGGAGGACAGAGGGCGCAGTGCGGCCTGGGCCTCGGGGGTGCCCGGGGCCAGGCCCCACACTGACCTTGGCGAGGACGGTAAAGGCCTCTGGGTCCAGCACCAGGAGCTCTTTGTTCTCAGTGCCTAGCACCAGGCAGGACACGGCATCCTCGTCAGCCAGGTTCTTCTTCAAGGTGGTCATGGTGGTGATGACCGTCTGCAGAAGGACTCGGGGGTCACCTGTGGGTCCCCGCCCGCACTCCACTCCCCCCAGATGCCCAGGACACCACGGGAAGGAAGAGGGTAAAACCAGAGGAAGAGTATCAGAGATGCAAAAGAATATTTACGTACAAAGGTGTTTATTGCAACAAGCCTAACTTTCCAAAAAAATAGGGTGATCTAAGTCAATTATGAACTGTCCGCATGATCCTAAACCATGTGGTCACTTAAAAAAATCACATTTTAAAAGAAGATTTGATGATGGGGAGAATACTTCTCATGCGTTAAGAGGAAAAAAAAGTTACATCAGTATGAGCCCAGTTTAAAAAATATATAAACAGAAAACCATGCTGAAAGGCTAAACCCTTAAACACAAACTCCGGTTCCCCTGGACACTGAGGTCACAGGTGAATTGTAACTTCTTTGTCATGCTCTCCTGTGATTCCACGGCAGGTGCCTGTCCCTTTGTAATTGCGATTGGAGAGAAAATGTAAGAGAAGGGGATGGTCCCTTTTCTAGGAATTTCTCCTGAGGAAATAATTTAGCAGGACCCAAATGTTTCACTGAGTGATTGCCTCTGAGATGAACAAGAGGGAATCGTTCTCAAAGCCGAGTGCAAGAAGGGCTACAGACACGTGGAACTCAGTGATTCCCAATCAGGTAAGCACGACAGGCCCGTGGAAGCTTCCCCCCGCCCCCGCCCCTCAGCTGCACCCGCTGAGCAGCAATCAGCTCACTTCCCGATTTCAGAAGTGACAGTGGTGGACCTGGGCTGCTGGTCAGCAGGAGAGAACAGTGGTTCTCACAGAACTGGTTTGAGACCAGCCAGAGGCTGAGGATCCTGTTAGGCAACGTGGTGGCTCAAGTGACCTCAACAGACGCGGTCGGCTCCCATGAAGCTTTCTAATCCTCGGAGAGCCACTCGGGGAGTCGGTCCTGGACTAAGGGTCAGCCCTCAGGTCAGGGACCGCTAGAGTCCATCCGTAAATAGCTTCAACAATAGAGCCATTATAATGGTAACAAGAAAAAATATGAGGTGAATAAAATGAACACATTTCTGATCCAACGACTGCATGTGAGTAGTTACACAAACCCTGAATGAAATAATGAATAATCAATGAAATAATCAAGGGGCCACGGAAAGTGGAGTTCTTCTCTCTTTTTCTGTGGGTTTTTAAAATTGTTTAAATTTTAAACAGCTCCCTAAAAGTGAAGTTCTTAAAGACTCCTGAACGCTCACTGTATGATGTTATGTACTCAGGGAAGCAGGATATATTATAAAAGCATATTTATGAACACACCGAAACAGGAAGATCAAGCACCTCTGGGTGGTGAGACTGCAGTCATTCCCGAATTTTCTCTAGTGAGGGCACATCACCTTTGCCCCCCAGACAACGGAAGTTCTACAGTCCCACCACTGCAGGCCCGCTCAAAGCGGCCACTGTTAACAGAGGCCCCGTGTGCAGGGGGCCTGTGTGCTGCTTTGCTGCCACATCGATGTGGCATGGGTCGGAAACGACGCTGCAAAGTGAAACGAGTTGGGTTTGGTTGTAGAATTTACCACTAATGTTACATGGTTGTAGAAAATTATCCATCTTTTTCACAGGGAAGTAAAAAGAGAAGGGGCACTACCTGACGTTTGAGGGTCTTGGACTTGTGCTGGTTCACAAACGCCTCCATTTCACTCAGCTCCAGCTGCAGAAACCTGGCCAGAGAGAGAACCAGCATCTGCACGCTGGGGCTGGCTGCCCTCTGTGGGCCACTCCCAGCCACTCCCTGCCCCCCCTCCGCCCCAGGGCTTCCGGAGCCCTGGCTCTCCAGGGGGCCCTTACCTGAGCGACTGCACGGACAAAGGCACCTCTGCCTTCTCCCTGCAAGGAGAGGGGCAGTCATGGCAGACTAAGTTGAGGAACTGGGCCCTGGGGTCAGACCAGGACTCTGGGGTGAAAGAGTGGGGCAGGTGGAAGGAGGGGTTGAGGCATCTGAAGGGGAAGGTGGGCTCTCACCGGATGCCCTCCAGCATCTCCTTCAGGGTCAAGGGGTCGATCAGGTCCTGCAACAGCAGGGGAAGAAAGTAATACCTGTGAGCTCCAGAGCCAGGCAAAGAATGAGGATGAGCCAGTGGCCGCCATCTTTGCCTTCTCGTCCCCCATGTCACCTACCTCCTTGGCCTGGTTCCAAAGATCTTGTTCCAGGGGGTTTAAAGGCAAGTGGGGCAGGCTGAACTTGAAGTAGGGCCTGAGGTTCTTATACACATACACACAAGGGCCTGAGGCCAGTGCCAGAGCTGGAGTCCGGGGCTCATGCTGATCCATGAGGAAGGTGGCAGCAGCGGCTGGTAGTGCAGGCAGGGGGCTTTCCGTCAGCACCGTGGGTCCTTTGAGTACCTTCAGGCGGGACTGCCGCCCACCGGGGCCAAGGTCCCCCACCACCAGCTGCAGAGAGAGGCTGGCTTACTCCAAGTTCAGGGTCTAAAGACCTTGCCCCTGACCTTCTTGGGCTGTCTTTCTGCTGATGTGCATTCATCTCCTCCCACTCGTGTCCGTGGGGAGAGGAGGGACAACAAATTCCCTGCAGTGAGGCTTGCGAGCTCTGTGACCTCAGGAAAGCTGATCAAACTTCCTGAGCCTCATTTTCCCCACCAGACGAATGGAAATACCTATTTCTTTACACTTATAGTGAAAATCAAACAAGTAATGAATTACAGAGCCTGGTGAGTGCTAGTGCGGAGCAGGTGGCAGCTGGTATTGTCATTGTTCATTCAGTAAACATTTCTCCAGGGCCTGCCCCATGCCTGGCACTATTCTAGACACTGGCACAGCGGCCGAGGCCAGTGGGGCACTGAAATTCATATCCGGGCTTCCGAGGCCTGCCTTCCAAATGGGAGCAGAGCTAAGGAAGCAGAGGCCGGCACGCGGAGCAGAACGTGCTCCGGGGACGCAGGGGCCAGAACCGAGCCCCGTAGCCTCTCCTTTTCAGCCTTCACCCCGACCTCCAGGCCACTGCGGCTGCTGCGCAAGCCCACTCTCCCGACCGAGGCCTCCAAGGCCCCCCAATCTGGTTCCCAACTTGTTTCCCATCACCTTCCCATCCACGCTGTGCTCCAGGCAGAACAGAGGCTGCCACAGAACATGTGGATTCTGAGCATGTACAGTGTACCAGGAGCCACACCAGGAACTTTATTTAATCTTCTTGACGACCTCTGAGGTAGGTGCTATTATAAGCCCCCATTTCACAAATGAGGAAGCTGTGGCTTAGCGAGGTGAGTAAAAGTCACACAGCTAGTAAGCGGCAGAGCTGGGACTGGAACTTAGGTCTGTCTACCTCCAAAGCCAGTGGTCTTAACTACTATTTTATTTTTATTTTTAATTTATTTAGTTTTAGAAAGAGGGGAAGGAGAGGGAAAGGAGAGACACATCAATGTGTGGTTGCTTCTCATGGGGCCCCCTACTGGGGAGCTGACCCACAATTCAGGCATGTGCCCTGATCAGGAATCAAACCGGGGAACCTGTGGTTCCCAGGTTGGCACTCAATCCATGAGCTGCCCCAGCCAGGGCATTAACCACTATTTTACACTGGCCTCGACTTTCTAATTCTGAATTTATTCTTTCTGAATGTGCTATGAACTCCCAAGCCTCTGTGCCTCTGCTCATCATGTTTTGCCGCCTTTCACCACTTTTCTTCGCTGCTTTCTTTTTTTCTTAGAAAGTACATCCCTATTTTTTTTATAAAAAATTTATTTATTTATTTTTAGAGAGGGCAGGGAGGGAGAAAGAGAGAGAGAGAAACATCAATGTGCAGTTGCTGGGGGCTGTTGCCTACAACCCAGGCACGTGCCCTGACTGGGAATCGAACCTGCGATGCTTTGGTTCGCAGCCCGCGCTCAATCCACTGAGCTACGCCAGCCAGGGCGCTGCTTTCTTGATAATTTCATTCACCCTTCAACACCTGCTTCACATGTTACAGCCTCCCCAGATAGACCTCATGGTTCTCCCACCAGTGCTCCCACGATGCTTTCCATATATTCTATTTTAGCACCCATTCCTTTACCACACAAATACTTATCAGCCACCTAATCTGTGCCAGGCACTGGACCATGTGCTGGGACTCAACAGTAAACAATCTAGCCATTAAAAAAGTTATCACACCAAAGCGTTTAACATTTCAAATTAGTTAGTAGGTCTGATTTCTCTACCCTTCACTGCTGTAATCCCATCACCAAGCACACACTAGGTGTTCAGCTGATATCATGAATGAGTTAAGGAGAGTGTCTGTGTCTCCACCCCACTGCGTACTGGTTCATTTCTGAGTTAGTGTCTGCGCGATGCCTGACACACAGTAGAGGTTCACCGTATGCTTGCTGAACCACTGCATGCTTCACAGACAGGGATTTGGGGGCAAAAGGCACCAAATCCTACAGCAACCTCCATGTAGGGTATGAGCCCTGTGCTATCTTTTAGCTGCCCACCTAACACACCCCTAGTGGGCTCACTGCCCGTGCTGAAAGTTGAGCTACAGTGGAACAAACACATAACGTGGAAACGGACAGATCCAGGTCTGCCACTTTTTACAAACTCAGTAAACTTAGCCTATCTGACTCCATTTCCCAATAAAAAAGTGGGGATCAATAATATCGGTGGATGTGAAAACAACTCAGAGAAGGTCTCATCCGGAAACGGACACTCAATATACAGCAACTTCCCTTCTTAAGCCCAATATATTTTTTCAATCTTTTTAAAAACACTGTGCCTTTAGAACTTTTATTTCTTTATTTACATTTTATTTCTCTTTCTATTTAAATTTCATCCTTTTTATTATGGAAATTTTTCAGTCATACACAAACACAGAGATTTCTATAATAAACCCCCAAATACCCATCATCCAGCTCCAACAACTATCTGCTCGGGGTTAATCTTAAAATCTATGTCCTCTTGATAAACACAAGTCACTTCAAGTCTCTCCTATTTCCCCTACAGCTTCGAACACCTGGCGCCCAACCGGAAGGTGTGCCTGCCCTTCCAGCAAAGAATGATGTCAAGTTAATAAAATTACGAGGCTTTGTCTTAGCAAAATCCCCAGCAACAATTGTTCTGCTTTACTTTCCGCAGTCTGCATTATGAAATCTATGCTTCTCTTCACCTTCCACATAAAGATAAAATTTAACATTGAATGTGGTTTTTTAGAGTACCCATGAATTCCAGATTTATGCTGAGCTTCTCTGCAGCCATCAGGACATCTCCATTCTGGTATTTCTCCCCCAATTCTCTTTCTGCTAGGGTGGTCCGCTTACCTTGTACTCCCCGTCCCCGTGCAAATCCGCCAGCGCTGGAAAACATAGAAGGGCTGTGAGCCAGGGTCTCCGAACCCCAGGGGTTTTTCACTACAGAACCGTATCTGACTCCCCGGTTTCACCAGATTCCAGGTCTCGGGGACTCACCCAGGCAGGAGGAAAAGGTGTGGATGTTGGCCATGGGGTCGTAGTGTGCATCCAGCCATTTCGAACTGGCCTCCTTGCTGGGAGAGGAGGGAAGAGTGGAGGAGTGAGTACCAAGGAAGGGGAAGAAAACTTGGAGGAAGCTGGTCTCTGGGCGCGAGGTGTGTGTGGAGCTCTGTACAGAACGTCCGGGTCCAAATTCAGGCTCCACCACTGGCGCAGTGACCTCGACACCCATCCCCCCCACCCCAATGCTCGGGCCTCAGTTTCCTTATTTGATCTCTCACAAAAAGCCAGCGCTTTTCAAGAACCGCAGGAGCCCAGATCACGGGGACCAGGGCACCCTCTACGCCCTCTTTGTAGGAAAGGAGACCTCGAGGATCCTGGCCTTCACCTTTCAGCTCGGCCGCCGTCGATATACGACGAAGGTGCAGCAGCCATCTTCCCAGGTGTTGCCCTGGCAACCGGCTCCAGCCCGCCGCTGTGCGACACCCAAGAGCTCCGGGTTGGGGAAAGCCAGCGTACAAAGGTTCCGGGCGCGCAGCTTTCCCGCCACTGTCTGAGAAGCCTGCTTGTAGGATGTGCTGGCTTCTTTGCTGGGATTATGCCGGCAGAAGCGCCATCCCTTATCCCAGTTTATATGATTTATCTTTACTCCTACCCTGTCGCAGCATCTGGGCCCCGTAATCTTTGGGTCAGCGGCGGGGCCCTTTGGCTTCAAACCTGGAGAGGGGCCCTTCCACTGTTCATGAATAGCAAAAGTAACTCATCCCCTCTTCGGGTTGAAAAGGGGCCACGCCCTTTCTTCTGGCTGCACTTCAAGGTCCAGGCTCAGAAAAACAAAATACAAGGCGCTAGAGATTAAATCCTAGTGTTCTGACCAAAGTCGAGGAATTATTAGGCTCCTGGAATTTTTCAAAATACAAGAAATGGCAGAAAAGAGGACTGCAAAAAATTGTTTTGTTAATGTTTGTAACTGTGTGTGTATCCTTGGAGGGGATGTCAACATCCTGTTGTGGGTGGAAGCCTACAAGTGACCGTCTCGTGCTCCCTCCCAGGCCTTGACCCCACTGTCCTGCCAGGCGCAAAAGATGAGGAGAAATTGGTCAAAAGGCAAAGATGGTGGTTGTTTCTAATATTTATTTTTCTGGCCATAAAAGTAATACATGAAGAGCACAGGGAGAGATGTTGGGTCCTGTGGGCCCTCGTCAGGTCACTTCTCAGAACTTCCATTTCCTCCTCGGCAGCGCGGGGTAAGGCACCCTGCCTTGCCCACTCTACAGAGCGCAGCACAGATCACATGAGAAAACACGCAGAAGCACTTGGTAAAGTGGAAAGTGCTGACAAATGGAAGGGGTTAGTGTCACCACCTGCAGCTGAGGTAGCACCAAGGCCCGAGCTCCTGCCCCTCGCCCAGCCCCTAATGCACACACAGAAATGGGGCCACTTGCAGCCTTGGTTTGATGGAGTCGGGGGAGGGGCTGTACAAATCTGCTTCAAGTCTGGCCAGATGGGGCCTCACTGGGGTCCTTCCAGAACCGGGCATCAGCTGTGGCCAGCTGGGTGAGGATCTCCTCCAACTCGGGCCCATCCTCTGGGAAGCGCTCGGAGAAGGATCGGATGAGGCCAGCAGCTGAGGCCTCGTACTCAAGAAGCTGTACTTCTGAGCCTGGAGAGGACACGGAGGGAAAACAGCAACAGGGCAAGGTCTTAATAAAGAAGCACCATCATCACCATCACCAGTAACACCATCATCATCATCATCAGAGCAGCTGGTTCTTCCTGAACTTTTTAAAATATATTTTATTGATTACGCTATTACAGTTGTCCCATTTCCCCCCCTTCATTCCCCTCCACCCTGCACACCCTCTCCCACCCACATTCCCCCCTTTTAGTTCATGTCCATGTGTCATAAGTTCTTTAGTTTCTACATTTCTCATACTGTTCTTGCCCTCCCCCTGTCTATTTTCTACCTACTGTCTATGCTACTTATTCTCTGCACCTTTTCCCCCTCTCTCCTCCCACTCCCCTGTTGCTAACCCTCCATGTGATCTCCATTTCTGTGGGTCTGTTCCTGTTCTAGTTGTTTGCTTAGTTGGTTTTTGTTTTTGTTTTAGGTGTGGTTGTTAATAATTGTGAGTTTGCTGTCATTTTACTATACACGTTTTTTTATCTTATTTTTCTTAGATAAGTCCCTTTAACATTTCATAAAATAAGGGCTTGGTGATGATGAACTCCTTTAACTTGACCTTATCTGAGAAGCACTTTATCTGCCCTTCCATTCTAAATGATAGCTTTGCTGGATAGAGTAATCTTGGATGTAGGTCCTTGCCATTCGTGACTTGGAATACTTTCCAGCCCCTTCTTCCTGCAAAGTTTCTTTTGAGAAATCAGCTGACAGTCTGATGGGAACTCCTTTGTAGGTTACTATCTCCTTGTCTCTTGCTGCTTCTAGGATTCTCTCCTTAATTTTTACCTTGGCTAATGTAATTATGATGTGCCTTGGTGTGTTCCTCCTTGGGTCCAACTTCTTTGGGACTCTCTGAGTTTCCTGGACTTCCTGGAAGTCTATTTTCTTTGCCAGATGGGGAAGTTCTCCTTTATTATTTGATCAAGTAAGTTTTCCACTTGTTGCTCTTCCTCTTCTCCTTCTGGTACCCCTATAATTTGGATGTTGGAACATTTAAAGATGTCCTGGGGGTTTCTAAGCTTCTCGTCATTTTTTTGAATTCTTATTTCTCCATTCTTTTCTGTTTGGTTGTTTCATTCTTCCTTCTGGTCCACTCTATTGTTTTGAGTCCCAGTTTCCTTCCCATCACTATTGGTTCCCTGTGCGTTTCCCTTCATTTCTCTTATCGTAGCCTGCATTTGTTCACCTAATTTGTGACCAAAATCAACCAATTCTGTGAGCATCCTGATCACCAGTGCTTTGAACTGTGCATCTGATAGGTTGGCTAGCTCTTGGTCGCTTAAAAGTACTGACTCTGGGGCTTTTAATTCTGTTTCAGCCATCTTTTTTTCTTTTTCCTTTTGTCTGGTTGTGCCTGTTACGTATGAGGGGCGGAGCCTTAGGTGTTCACCAGGATGGGGCACCCCAGTCGCTGGGTTGTGACGCTGTATGTGGGGGCGGGGTCTGAGAAGGAACAATGGTGCTTGCTCCATTCTCCGTCGGACCTCAGTCCCCTCTGCTGCTTCCCCCAAGCAAACTGGGCCCCTCTGGTGCCGATTCCCATGTGGATGGGCTTGTGCACCCCGTGGGACTTCCAAGGACCTCTCCTGTGAGGCTGGGAGTCACTCCCTGCGCCTCAACCCCCTCAGGTGCTTTCAATCAGTGTCCTGAGGCTCCATTTCCCAGCGCTGGGATCCCTGGTTGTGAGCAGTGCCTTGCTTCACAATTCCTGCCTTGCTTCACAATTCCCGCCTCGCTGGGTCTGCCGGTTGCCACCCCTTGGCTGGGGTCTTCCAGCTGCCGTTTCCACACTCAGGTTCTGCCCGCTGTGGTCTTGCACGCCCCAGATGCCTTATGCACCCGGTCCCAACACTCTCTGCTCTCTGCTCACGAGCTGCCCGCCCTCGCCCCTCCTACTGGTCTGGATGAACGTGTCTATTTTAACTTCTTCGTTGTCTGACTTCCATACAGTTCAATTTTCTGTCAGTTCTGGTTGTTACTGTTTCTAAATTGTTGTTGTCCCTATCCTGGTTGTGGGAGGAGGCACAGTGTGTCTACCCAGGTCTCCATCTGGGCCGGAAGTCCTCTTCCTGAACTCTTACCATGTGCGAAAATTGTGCCCAGTGTCTTATGTTTATTATCTAATTTCATTCTTACAATAACCCTGTGAAGAAGGAAAGATCAGAGGGGGAATATTTAATGAGTGGTTGTATTCATTCATTCATTCACTTAATGTGCCATGTTGGGTGAAACAGACACAGTCCTTGACCTCCAGGAGCTTACAGTCCAGCAATTGCTTCATCTCTGTCCACTGTGGGGACTTGGGCAAGTTTCTCAACCTCTAAGCCTCAGTTTCCCCATCTGTAAAGTGGGGGCAAGCACAGTACCTTTTCTCCCAGGAAGCGGTGGTGATCGGTACAATAACGCACTGAGCGAGCGCTCTGTTCCGAGTCCCGTGAATACTCCCGGAAGCATTTTTCTCTGACACACTTCCACTGCTCCATCCACCCGCAGCACCTGGCTGCATTCTCTGGCATTGTGGGCTGGACAGAGCTAAGAGCACAAGCTTCAGGTTCAGATGACCCAAGTTCAAATTCCAGTTCTGCCATCCACTAGTTATGTGACCTTGGGCAAATACAGAGTCCCTGTGTCTTAGTTTCCAGCTAAAAAATGGGGATAATCACATCTTCATTGGGTTGATGGGAGTGAACCCATGGAAAGTTTTTACCCAGCACCTGGCAGACGAAAGTCCTCAGAAGTTAGCAAACATCACCACCAACGTCACCTTTGGAAATCCAACCTGTCCCTCAGGGCTGGTTTAATCACACTTCCTCTCCAGAACCTGCCCTGACTCCCTTGAAGGTGGATGTGATCTCTCCTCCACCTGCTCAAACCACTGTTTGTGTCTCCTGAGCGCTCATCAAGGCCTTCCTAATGGGCTGTGAAGTACTTGAAGGTGAGGGTCTGGGTCCAATTCATCTCTCGATCTCCAAAGGCTCTTACAGGGCTGGACAATCGAAGTGATGACAATTTCATCCATGTAATGAGCACTTACTATGTGCCCAGCATGATTGATTCATTCACTCGTTTGACGGGCATGGAGCAGCTCCTGTGTGCCAGCTGCAGGGGGTGTGCCCCTCCTGCTGTCATGGAGACGAGGCAGACGGGGAAAATGGCAGAGTGATGGGTGCGTGAAGAAAATGAAGCTGAGCGACAGAATACAGGGACCGAAGGGATTACTACAGACTGAGGGGCCAGGGACAGCCTCTCCCAGGGGATGCCATTTAACAGAGACCAGAACGGTCAGAAGAGTGAGCCAGACAAAGGTCTGGGGGAGGAGCACTCCAAGCAGAGGGAACAACAAGTACCAGGGCCCCAAGAGTGGAGTAAGCCTGGGGGTTGGGGAATGGGAAGGCCCACGTGCCTGGAGGGCTGTGCGCCAGGGAAGAGGGTTGCGGAGGCCAGGGAGGGGCTGGGGCCAGATCCCGTGAGCCTTTGGAGTGCAGAGAAAAGAGTTTAGGATAAGCCTCTTAAGTGCTTTTTCCTCACCAGTAGGAGGTAATTACTGAATTTAACCCTCACAACCGCCCAGGACCGTGTAGTGAGGAGGAAACACCTTACATTTGACTCCTGGCCCCTCCAGTATAAAGTTATAAACCTTGAGCAATTTACTCTCCGTGCCTCAACTGCCTTATCTGTAAAATGGGGACAATAAAAATACCTACCTCACTGAATTATTGTGAGGATTTAAAGGGCTAATCAATCCATGGAAAGCACTTAGAACTTGAAGGAAGTACTTGCCACATTTGGCGTGGTATAATGCACAGTTTTTTGCTCAAATTTTTGAGGGAAAAAGAAGGATGCGCATTATACGTGGGTATAATAATAGGTATAATAATTAATCCCACGTACGATGCACAAAAACGTAGCCGTGCTTTGTACAGGGGAGCACATCGTACACGGCAAAATACAGTAATTCAGGTTCCCTGCAGGGTCGGCACACATCCCGCTGGCTTTATGAAGGGACACACCCAAGTCCAGAGCGGTCAAGTTGCTAGGACTAGGTCTCCCAGCAGTTCTGAAGTTCAGGCTCCACCCACCGACTGGCCCCGCCTCTTCTCCGGTGCCTCACCGCCAGATGCAGGAGACAGGAGTCAAGGGGTGAGGGCAAGTGAATGCAGCAAGGTGCTGGGACCCCAAGGGCTTTTAATACGAAAGATCCCAGCACGACGCAGGCAGAGTCAGGGCTTCTGGGAATGGAATCGTCACTCGAGAAGGGAGAGGGACCACGGGGCTACTGATATCTGTCCTGGCTAGGCCAAATCACATTGTCCCCAGGCTTCTACTGGCCTGCTGGGTCCCAACTCACTGCCTGACCTGACCTCTCCTTACACTCCAGGGTGAGGTCTGACTCTCTGGTACCATGTCTGGCCCCCTGGGGCCTATCTGTTCCACGAGCCCCTGCTCTGCTGGCCTCTCTCAAACCTCGTTACCATCTTACGACCAGCGTGACTGCGTGTACAGTGGTAGTGATGGTGTCAGTGGTAGACGCCCAGATTTTGGCCTGAGGTTTGGCATGAGGAGAACTGTGGCAGGAGGAGAGGCAGGAGTCACCACAGGTAGCCTTCCCTGAGCCCCTGGGCTGTTCGAGACCACCTCTGCGCTCCCGTAGGGCTGCACGGCCCCCACTGAAGGGGACTCAGAAGTCCGTTACCTTCGAGGCGAGTGTTGGGCTGAACAATGAGCTTCCGAGATTCCTTGCGAAGCAGCACCGTGTCCCTGAGGGTGAGGAAGCACTCAGGGGGCGAGTCAGTGACAGCCGCATACCCCTCATACAGGGTCCGGCCTCCGGCCACGTCGCCTGTGGACTTCAGCACCTGTGGGAAGCAGAAGGCGTCAGTGCCTAGGTGGGTGCCCACCCTGCGCCCACAGGGCTCTACTGAGGCTCCGGCCGAGGGCGCCCAGCCCTGGACCACATCTGCTCTTAGTGTGGCTGTGCTGAATAAGACAGAAATGCAGATCAAGTGCTTAGCACATAGTAAGTGCTCATTAAAATATATAGTATATATGTTATGAAGAACAAGATACCCAGCCACACACACATTGATGTTTCTCTCCCTCATTTTCTCCCTCTTCCCCACCATCTAAAAATAAAATAAATTCAAAAATCTTTTTTTAAAAAAGAAAAAGAATGGCTCTCAGTGATTCTCAGACTTTGTTGAGCATCAGAATCGGCTGGCAGACTGGTAAACACGCAGAGCCCTGGACCCTGCTCTAAGAACTTCAGAACTTCAGAAAAGGGGGTCTGGGGTGGGACCCAAGAATCTGCAAGATCTGCAAGAATCTGCACTTCCAACCAGCTCCTGGGTGACGCCGATGCTGCTGGTCCACGGGCCACACTTCATGTCACACTGGCGTGGAACACATGACATTCTGTCTGATCAGTTCCGTAGGCGTGTTGTTTCATTGAATTTCTGCCAAGTGAGGCAGGCGGTGTATCCCATTGGACAGATGAGACAAGTGGGGCCACAGAGGAGAAGGACATTGCCCAGTTACAAGGCTGGGGAGCACTGGCACCAGAACCCCCAAAAGGCATCTCAACCCTGAGCACCCCTACCTGAGCAGAAGGCAGGGCTGTGGTGACGGCTGTCCCTTCCTCCGGCACTCACCAAGCTCTAGGACTCCTCCTCTCCCTCCACCCAACAAGCTCATTCTAGATCCCAGACCAGACTTTGTGTTTTCTGTTTCTTCTGTTCTCAGAGCTTCTTGGCACTCAAATGCCAACTCAGATACCACCTCCTCCAAGAAGCCTTCCATGATCACCCAGGCTAAGGAGGCTCGGCAATCTCACTGGCTGTCACATCTCTGCCATCTCAATTTGCCCTCCAGTATCACATCACCCAGCTTTACTGCCTTCACGGCTCTTGTCATGATCTGCAATTATCTTGTTCATGTTCTGTTAACACGTCTGTTGTCTGCCTGCCCGCGCTACCACATAAGAAACTGCTCACAGCTTATTCTGGTGCCTGGCACACGGTACATAACACTCGGTATGCAGACTCACAGAATGAATAAGTAAATGAGTGACTATGAGGCAATGGTAGAAGGTGGGGAAATAGGGTGAGGACGGAGGGGGCCCTAAGGCAACAGGCCTCTGCTTACCTGGAGTCTCCGTAGGAACCGCTCCAGGGCAGGCTTGCCCACTGACCGGATCTTGCTGCGGTCAAGGCGGACCCGGGCATCCGGGCGTCCATCGGATCCCGTGGTGGGAGTGACGGTAACGAGCCCCTCGCCGGCCTCCAGCAAGACCCTCAGGATCACAAACCGGGCCTGCATGTGGGCCTGCAGGAGCCGGGGAGAAAGGGACCAAACACTCAGTCCGAGGCCTGCTGTACGGCATCCGTGCTGCCGAGGCAGGCACCGGAGGTCTGATCTGCAGTATGTGCTCATTAATTGTCAATTATTCTTACTGTTCTGTTCTCTCCTTTTCTGCTGATTCCTCTTCCCTCTAATGCCCCCTCCTTCCTCTGCTCATAAGGGAAGGCAGGCTGCCCTGGAGGGCAGGGAGGCCATTTCCAGGCAGGGCCCCTTGCCACCCACACACCCTCTGCTGCTCCAAACTCTGCCCTCATGACAGCCATGATCCCCAAGTAGCCTCGCCACGAGGATGCCAAGCACTTCCTCCACATTCTTGTTTGCATTCAACAGAGGGATGGAGAGGGCATCATTATCCCAGTTTACAGATGACAAAACAGAGGCCCAGAGAGGTAGATTGACTTGCTGAGGGTCACACAGCTTCTAAGGGACAGCAAGGACTCAGACCCAAGTTTCCTGACTCTAAAATGTGTATTCTTTTGATGGCATAATATTCCCTCCTTAAAGCATACATATGACTGTTTAAAGCATTTCTGTTGCTTACCCCATTTCCAAAGCACATCTCAGAACCGGGCAGTCTAGCCTGAAGCTCTGGAGGCACACTGCCTGGGTTTGAATCCTGGCTGTGCCGCTCACCGGTACGTTACTTAATCTCTTTGTGCCTCAGTTCCCTCGTCTCTAAAATGAGGGTGATGACAGTACCTACCTCCTGGGGCTGATTCTGGGAACCAGTGAGTCGGTTCGTGTAAAGTGCTCAGACTGGGCCTGGCTCAGAGGGAGTCCTGCGCAAGTCATCTGTCAGGAGCTGTAGTCAAATCACCTCATCTGATCTGCCCTCAAAGGTGGGCAGGGAGGTTATGCTCCCGTTTCACAGCGAGGGACACTGAGGCTCACAATAGTGACGTGACTTGTCCCCATGCACGGTGAAGTCTGAGATGACATCCAGTTCACGTGCCTCTGCCTCCCTCTACCGTCCCTCTACCTAGAATCCTGATCCTGGCCCCCGCTTCAGGCTCCCCACTCCTGAGGAACCCCTGGGGCCCCACCTGTCTCCAGTTGGAGGCCTCAGGGGTGTAGAACTCCAGAGCCAGCAGCCCGGCCCGCACCATGTTGAGCCAGTTCACGTAGATCACATCTTCCGCGTCAGCCCCCTCAAAGCCAAAGATCCTGGGGGAGGAGAGGGAGGTGGCGGGGGCTCTGAGGCTGCCTGGGCCCTGCCCTCCCTGCTGGCACCTCCTCCACCCAGAGAGGCCCGCCCCCACGCCTGCTGCAGCTGCTGCTGCTGCTGCTCCCATACTCTAGCACTTGGGGGTGGAGGCAGAGGTAGAGGCCCACGCTCTCAGCCCGGCACTCTTCGTAGCTGGAGGCGATGGTGCTGAACTTGCTGTCCCAGGTCTCCCCACTGCGGTACCAGCTCTGAATCTGGGAGGGGAGGCCCGAGGAGCAGGTTTAAGGGCGGCTGCCACCCCACCCGTGCCCACCTTCCCAGCACCTGGGGCTCCGCTGAGGCCACCCTCACCTGCTCCCCTGTCTCTGGGTTGACCACTGTCTTCTGGTCAAAGTTGAATGCTCCTTTCTCGTCCTGCAGGAGAAGGGTCACTGACATGGGGTGGGTGAGGAAGAGGTGCCCACGCCCAGGTCCGGGCCTTCAGGAGGGGCTCAGAAAGGCAACCAGGGAGCCCAGAGTGGACAGCAGGAGCAGCAGGTGCATCCATGGACACACTGCTGCCTCCAACCCCGAGTCCTGGGACACCGGCGGCCCTCTCACAGCCCCCAGGAGGCAGAAGAGCCAGGGTTGTTGCCCCGGGCACAGAGAAGGGAGGGACTTGCCCCAAACCACAGGAAAACCCGGACCCAGTATCTCCAGGTGCCAGCCGGAGAAGTCCCGTGGGAGGGCCAGAGAGCCTGGCTGCCCCTCCCTGCGGCTCCCCGGCCCGGCTCCCGGTGCCGGCAGGGCCCCAGCGCATGCTTGTCCACCTCGAGCACGCATCCCCCTCACTGCGCTAAGCATCTTTCACGCCTCATCCGTTTAGTCCTCACAACCACCCTCTGAGGAAGGTTGCATTATTACCCCACCTCACAGAGGAGGAAACCAAGGCCCAGAGACTCGGAGCACACAACCCTGTGCACACTGTCCCTTAACAAGAACACACATTCGCTAAGGGCCTCCTCTGCCCAGGACTTTGCTGTGATTGCTCGTAATAGCCTACACAGCAGGGGCCAGAACCCCATTTTACAGGCAGGTCAACTGAGGCTCAGTGAGGGGAACTGACTTATCCAAGGCCACAGAGGGGCCCATTTGTCCCAATTTCCCTGTTACTTCAAAGCCTGGACAAGGCCTGGCACCAGGCTGCTCCCCTCACCAGCTGCTCTCTGCATCCTCCTGCCGTCCAGCCCGGATCCTGAGTCCCAGCCCCAGCCCTCCCTTTCCCACTCAGTGGGGTTGCCCCACCCACAGGAAGCAGGCCCAGCACACTCTCGGGTGTGCCCGCCCCATCCCCTCCAGCCAGCTCCTCTCTGCAGCTCTGCTGGCCATCCCAATGGGCTCTCCTCAGCTTGCAGAAAGCCTATCTGCCCTTTTCACTCTCCCCAAGTGGGTGTTGAGGGGCTCCAGCCTCTTGGACCAGCTGGCAGGGAGGGACTGCTCTGGGGAGACATGGCTCCCTGCAGCACCCACAAAGGTGCAAGCTCCAGGAACTGTGGTACAGAGACAGAAAGTGCTGCAGCCTGGGGACTAGGAACACCAGAGACTGTCCCCTGCCAGCCTCTTTGTCCCCAGGGCTGCCTGAATCACACCCTCAGGGCCCACTTCCTCCCCAATTCCTCCCGTGTGGCAGATTCTGTGGTGGGCGGACTGCAGCTGGACTGTCCTGCAGGTCCCATTCAATCATCGGAGCATCTGGAACATCTTGGGAGAGTGTAAGACGGGGATTTCAATGCTTAAGGGGCCGTATTTGCCACCTGACCCCTGAAGGCAAGGACTGGAGCAGCGGCCCCCCACCCCTAGGAAGGGCCGATCACGGGGGAGGGGAGCTGCAGGCCTGGGCCCCGGCCGTGTCCTTACCTGCACGAAGAGCTTGCCGCTGCCGTGGCCCAGCAGCTCGTGCAGACCCACCTGCACGTCAAAGGAGGGCCCCTTCCAGCGGATGTACAGGTCCTGCCAAGACAGTTGGAGACTCACATGGTCCACCATCCCCCCACGGCCACACAGCCTGCCCAGCTGAGGGCCCATCTCGAAACTGGTTTGGTAAAGGCCCACGACACCCGGGCTCCACAGTGGGCACAGGCCGCATGGCCCAGCTCATCCCGGCAACAACCCAGGGGAAGCGACTGCCTCCCCTTTCTGACAGGTGAGGAAACAGGCTCCGAAGTCACAGGTCACGTGGCCGAGAAGCGGCAGAGCCAGGACGCAGGCTGTGCTCTCTCCCCTGACCCTGCACTGGGTCAACTGCCTTGCTGGGTTGGCTGGGGTCAGGCCAGGCCCCACCCCATCCCTTGAGCTGCTAGTGCCCACCTTGTCATCCTCCTCCAAGAAGGTGAGCTTCTCCCGCTGTGTGGCGTAGGCTACCGCCAGCACATTCCCCAGTGACACATTCTTAAAGCCTTCTGTCTGCCTTAGGTCGTCATCTGGAGAGGGCAGGGAGGGGACCAGGGAGAGAAGGGGCAAAGGTCAAAAACGTCACAGACAAGAAGTCTAGACAAGGGCAACAGGCTGGGATGGTGAACTGAACAGGGCACTTTGGCGCCAGGCGAGTGTGTGGAGGGGGAGGGGAGACACTAAATGGAGGCTCCGGGGGGCTCGGGGGCACTGTCATGGCTGGGTGGCTGGGTCCCAGGAGGCTCACAGTTGGGGATGTTGATGCCGGCAGGAATGCCGGAGCCAGCGAAGGTGAGAACATCCAGGGAGGTGAAGTCTGGGGTGAGGAACTTGTCCTTCTCGAAGGCGGGGGGCCAGGGCAGCTCCTTCAGCAGCTGCTCCGCGCTGGCCACCAGCCGCTCAAACTTGGCGCTCATGGCCTTGTTCACCATGGCCACGAAGCCTGCGGAAGAGAGGGCTGTGGGTGGGCCAAGTGGCACAGGAGAAGGAGGTGAAGGGGGAGGGCGACTGACGCTTCATCCTCCAGACCGCGCCGCTGCTGCACGCACTTGCGACAAACGTGGATTTTTAAGTTACACACACATGTGCGTTTTTAAACATGCGTAGCTCTACATAAAAACAAAAGACCAAAAGTATATTCCAATTCTAACCTTGGGGCAGGTGCAATCACAGATGATTTTCTTCTGTATGTTCAAAAAATTTTAACCATGAACATGGGACTACTTTTCTAATGACCACAATGAGTTATATCAAAAATGGGGGTGGCCTCCGAGCTCAAGGCTGCTGAGGAGGTACTGGGGTCTCAGCCCAAGAAGCAGCCCTGGTGAATTAGGACCCCAGCAGGAAAGCTGTCCCCTCCTGTTTCCTATGGGCTCAGATCCAAGCCCCCCTTTGGTTGCTGGGGCTTTCCTCTCTCCTCCCAGGTTAATCTCACCAGCACCTGGCGGTGGGACGCTCCAGACTCTACGTCCAGGAGCTTGGAAAAGACAAGCCTAAATCTTCAGGCCAGATGCCCTGCCTTGCACAGGTGGGCCCTGTGGCGGGTGTGGGCATGGGGGCCGAGGCAGCCTGCCGCCTGCCCTGGGATGACGGCAGCCGAGTCAAGTTCACAGCTGTGCTCCCAATCACCCAGCCCTTTTTTGTGCCTGGCATTGTGCCCAGCAATAGGCATATAACGCCTCACCCCCGCCCCCACCCAGAAGAGAGTGACTAATGCTCAGAAGTGGCGTTCACTGGCCCAAGGTCACGGTTTGTGAGTAGCAAAGCCAGGTGTGGAACAGACAGAGCCCCTGTGTGGACCAGACACCAGAGGCAGCACCAAGTGGCTCAGAGCCAAGGCACCTGGGTTCAGCCACCCACCTATTGTGTCTCGGTTCCCACATCCGTGAAGTGAGGCTAGAAATCCTCACAGGGTGATGGTATCTAAATGAGCCTATATAGGGAAGCGCCCACTACACGGCACAGCATCAACGCTGGCAGCTGTTACTGTTATTATTACTGCCAAGGGGAAAGGGGAGACCCCTCGGAGGATACAGGGAAAGGGTTTTCCATCTGAGCTCCCGCTTCCCAGAAGTTACCTTCAAACTCGCCACGGGAACCGAAGGGGTCTCGGTAGCTCTCGATGAACCCGATGTAACTGGGGGAGAGAAGGGCAGAGATGGAAGAGGGGTGGGCGGGAGGGTTGGGTGGGTGAAGGCTGGGCCCCTCACCTCTCCACGATGGGGCCCTTGTCCTGGATCCAGAAGCGGGAGCCCCTCTTGTGGGCCTCGATGGAGCCCTGCGTGAAGCTCTCTATGTACTGGGCCAGCATCTGCTCCTGGTGGCCGTTGGCTGCGTACGTCTGGGGGTGAGCAGGCGTTGGTCAGCCTCGGCCACGCACCCGTCCCCACCCCGCCTGGTTGCGCAGAGGAGTCTGGAGCCTGCACGCCTCAACCCCCAGCCAGTCCTACCTTGGCTTTCTCCAGGTGCTCCACCACCTTCTGGAGGATGGGCGCGTAGTCCCCCCGAGTCACCTGGAAGTGGCTCCCCTGGAATTCGTAGCTCTTCAGCCTGGAAGTCATTTCGGAGTCTGGAGCAGACTCTGAGGGGAAAGGGGGATGGCTCAGGGGAGAGGCGAGTGAGCGTAAGACACCTGGCAGGCTTCTCACCGAGACACTCGTACTCTAAGCTCTTCTGTGGCTGCCCCTTGCCTACAGAAATTAGTATTAGCTTTCACCTTCGAAAACAGATACATTACGTAACATGAAGTATTCTAAGCCTTTTACAAGTGGCAACTCACTTAAGCCTGAGAGCAGTTCTGGGGGAAGAGGGAAGTGGCTGTCTCCAGCTTACAGTTGGGGAAACTAAGGCACCAAGAAGTTAATTAAGTTTTCTAAGCTCACACAGGCAGCAGGCGGCAAAGCAGGACTCAAACCCAGTGCAGCAGACAGTATTTTAACGATACAGCCATACCCTACGCGCATGCCAGTGGTCCTTACAGGAGACAAGAGGGGCATGGGAAGTACATGCGTGAAGGAAGAAAGACGTCGGAGAGACTGAGGAAGGGTCATGAGCCAAGGAATGCGGGCAGCCTCTAGAAGCTGAAAGGGGCAAGAAAACTTCGGACCTCCAGAACTGTAACAGGACAAATTTACGTTGTTCTATGCCACTACATTCGTGGCGATTGGTTACAGGAGCAATGGGATGCTCATACACTGTTGTATTTTGCTTGTTGTCTCTGGTCAATAAAATATGCTCCTGGGACATATATCTCCCCTCTTGAAGTGGGGAGGCTTGTGACCACGGCAGAAGTGACGCATCTGACTGCTGAGTGGAGGCCATAAAAGGAGACAGTTCTTCCTCACTCTCTTGGAGAGCTCATGCCAGTACCCAGCCGCTGTGAGCAATACCAAGAAGCTACGCACAGCGCCTCCGTTGACAGCTACGGCTGGGATCCTGGCCGAGGGACAGCTAGTTTTTACCACTGGACATGTTAGTAAGGAAACCTGCAGATAATTCCAGCCCCAAGCTGTCAAGTCACCCCCAGCCTTCAAGTCTTCCCAGGCCTCCGTCATTGTCAACCAGAGGCAAGCTGTTCCACGACGCCCCATCCAAATCCCTCACTCACGGAGTCCATGAGCATGAAGACGTCATTGATACCACTGCATTGGGCGGGTGTTTGTTACGCAGCGAGAGATAACTGATACACTCAGGCAGCCTGACTCTGAAGCCACACTCTTAACGACCGCCCTACATACTGCGTCTCACAAGCACGGGCCCAGCTTACATTCTGGTAGGACCTATTCCTATCCCCTGGCTCCAGTATCCTTTTCTCTAGTCAAATCAAACTACTCACTAATTCCAAACTTCCCCCCACCCTGCTTTGGCTCATGCTGTTCCTTCCACCAGGAGTGCAGTTCCCTACCCATCTTCATTCATTCACGCACCAAGTATCTTAGTGTCTGCCAAGGGCTAGCCACCAGGGAGACAGTGGTAAATGAAGCCGTCAGTCCCTCCTCTCGAGGGGCCTGCAGTCAAGCAGAGGAAACAGAATAACTGGGATATTGCGGGGAGCGCTCATGGGAAAGGAGAAGGGCCGGCCTTCACTGTGGGAAGACAGGGCGAAGCTGACATCGGTGCATGGCCTAAAGGATGAGCAGGCGTCACCAGGCGAACATCTACAGAGGAGGGAGGACCTTCCGGCAGGAAGTGGGGACAGACTGCACAGGAGCCCAGAGAGAGATGTGAGAACACAGGGTTTCTGGGGAATTGGAAGCCACTGAGTATGGCTGGCGGCACAGAGTCTAAGTGGGCGGCTGGGAACTGGGAAGCTGTAGGTGGGTAGGGACAGGAGGGCCAGATTGCAAAGGTCCTCATAGGTGTCTGGGTATGACATCCATATCGCATCCATTTCCCCTTCACCTGGAAACAGACCCCGATTTTCCTTTGAGAAGCCCCACCAATCCACTACCACCTCCAGTTCAGGTGGTAGGGGGAGCTGACCTCATTGCCTGTCTCCAAGGTAGGCTCAGGACCAGATCCAACCAATCAGAGACTTGGCCCTTGACCACAAAGACTGGTTCACAGATAAATATGGGACCCAAAATGGAGGAAATAAAGCCACTCCCAGATTTCATTAAGAAACTTCTGAGAGAAAAGGACCCTCCCTCTGCTACAATGGTCAGATTGGCAACTATCAGCCCTGAGTGAGAGCGGCCTGCTGTGGATGAATTCGAAGAGAGCCCAGACAAGAGGTGAAGAGAGAAATTTTCTGAAACTACTGTCTGAGCAGCTGTACCCAGCTGTTCCTGAAGCCTTCCTACTCTGGGCTTCTTACTTACCCAACTCTATAAAGTCCCATTTGGGTTTAGGAGAACTTGAAATAGATTTCTTCACTTGTAACCAGAGGTCTGAGCCACGAAGCCCTAAGAGGTGGATTCAGCTGTATGCTGAGGATCCTTGAGAGTTATTTAGAAAGTAGAGTTTAGTATGTTCACCACCCCCATCAGAGACTATAGAAAGGAACTCACCAGTGCCAAGCACGGAAGCCAGCCGCACCTCATAGTGCGGCTTCCCGTCCTGGTCGACCTCCTTGAAGAACCGTGTGTTATAGGCACTGAGGTTCTGGAAAAGACAGGGCAGGGGTTTGGGAGAGAGTAAGTCCAGAGAGGGCTGTGGGGGAGCGGGAGGGAAAGCAGGTCGCACCAAGGAGAGAAGATAGAGCGGGCTGGGCCACGAGGGGTCCGGCCCGAGACGGCTGGGAGGGTCTGTGCTGGGGCAGACTCTGCTCTGTTCAGTCCACGGAGCACTGCCTTTCACTGGGTGCCGACCTGACCGTGCCAGGCACCACACGAGCTCAGCAAACCCAGGGCTCCACGAGGCAGGCCCCGCCGCACAGACAAAGAAGCTGGGCACGCAGCAGCTGAGTGGCTGAGCTGGGGGGTGAACCCCACACATGACTCCCCTGCAACTCTGACATTCTGCTGTGGCCTGTCCTGAGCCTGTCATGAGGCCCTTCGGCCTGGGGTGGGGTGGGGACACCTTCAATGGAGACAGGCTGACTCTCAGACAATGGTCCCCAAGTCTCCACCTTAAGGACCCAAGCTGCAGCCCAGGCATAAGTGCTAGTGGTGAGGGGGCCCCAGCAAAACACTGCCCCAAGTTCCCCAAACCTGTGAGTCCAGAAAGTCTTGGGCCACTTTGGCATCTTCCATGGTACAATCCCCAGAAAAGTAGGTAGTGACGCCCTGCGGGGAAGGGGGCAGGTGGAAAGAAAGAGGTCGCTGAGGTTGGGTGGGGCTCCTGGGTGGCTGGTGACTCCCTCTCCAGAGCCAGGCCTCCTGCGCCTCACTCAGCAGCCTCCCTCAGGCCCCCTTCCAAGGGGCAGAGTTGTGGCACAAACAACAAACAGTAAACAGAGGCCCATCTCCAGCCTCCTGCAGCTCTGCTCCAGCCTCACAGGCTGAACCAACCCGAAGGCTTGCCACGTCGCTCTCCCCGAGCTTTGCCTCAAGAGTACAAGGCAGAGCCCACTGCCTCCCCATCAGGCCCCTTCTCTCCACACCGTATCAGGTGGCCTCGAAGGAAGCCCTCCACTCCTGTGGGGCTGGGAGCCTTACCTCCTTCCCCAGCCCCAGGTGGCGCAGCCTTGGCTCCAGAGAGAACATGAGCTCCCCGCAGGTCTGCCAGAGGCCCCTGACTTCCTCTGGGTGCTGCTGGGCGGCCTTACTCCCCAGGATCACTCGTTCCAGCTTCTCCTGCAGGGGTAGGGGTCCGTTGGCCTGGCCACATGGCCCAAACCTGCCTCGGGAGCCCCCACATCACCCCCAAACTCTTATCCCACAGTCTAAGACTTCCTGGCAATCAATGGCCCAGTAGCACTGGAATTGCCTGAAAAATGTTGCACTTCGGGCCCTACCGCAGACCTTTCCTTCAGAAGCTGCATTTCCGCAAGATGGCCGGGCACTTGGTGTGCACGGTGAGGGCTGGGAGCCCTGGGGTAACAGCTGCCTCGGCCCCCGATGGGCCTGAGTACTCCAGCCCCAGGGAGGGACTCCCCCTGCCCAGACTTCTCTACTGTCCCCACTGACGACCAACAGGCTTCATTTCTGCGGGCACCTGTCTCCCGAGCACTCGCACATCCTCCCCTTGCCCGCCCCTGGGTCAGCACAGTCACGCGGAGGCCACCGCACCCAGTGAGGCTGGGTGGCTGACTCAGGTCACAGGGTGGCAGGGACAGGGTCGAGGCTCCACTCAGGGCCCCACCCCCCTCCGCCAGCCCTGAAATCTCCGCCTTCCCCAGCCCTCCCTCAGCTCACCTTGGGCAGGTTGGGAACAAACTTGGTGTCGCCGAAGGACTTGTAGTTGCCCATGTTGGAGTAGACCCCTGCAGCATAGACCAGGAACGCCTGGGGGAGGTGAGCATCAGACACCTGCAGGCACAGCCTCCCCGCCCCAGGGAGGCTCCCGCCCAAGATGTTAACACCCAGAGGAACAGGTGTGGGCGAGGTTGGGAAACCTGGGGGCATGACCCAGCTCCTGGGAGGCCCTGGTCTGGCCCCAACATACCTTCACAGACCAATCTTCACACGCCCACTGTCCCACCAAACTGGTCTCAGCGGCATCCAAACACCTCCAAGCACTCACCCACCTGTTCCCACTACACCCACCACCCTCTCGGCCACCTGTGGCTGTCAATACAACCTTTATGGCCCAGTTCAAACACCACCTCCCTGTGCAGGCCTGTTTCCTTCTGCACCCAACCTGGCTGGCAGCTGGCACCGGAAGCATCAAATGTTAGGGCTGGTGGGGTACTGGTCACCTACTCTATGGCTTTTGCTGGCCTCGAATAGAGTCTCCCTCCCTCTGGCAACAAAACCTCACACCTTCCTTTGGGCAGTGGGGGTGGGGGGAGAGGAGGATCTCCCTTCCCCCACCGCAGAGGTGGGCATACACTCTAGCTGGCCGGGAAGAGCCCTACCCACCCAGGCGGTTTCCCAGGTGCAAACAGCCTGTTTCACACCAGGGAGCGTCAAGCGTGGGGGGGTCCCTGGAGCTCCCCTGCTGGAGTGAGGGGAGAAAGAAACACTGAGAGATGAAGTCTGCACCGCAGTGCTATTGCCGAGCCCCTGAATCCAGCCATGCCTGAAGCCTCCATGGCCCTGCACTTTTCAATTATGTGAGCCAATAGCTCTTTTTAAAAATAAACTTTATTTTTTAGAGCAGTTTTAGTTTCACAGGAAAATTAAACAGCAAGCACAGAGATTGGCCTCGTATCCCCTTCCCCCAAACATGCAGTCTTCCCCATCATCAACGTCCCCTCCAGAGCGGGACATTCGTTACAGTGAGGAGCGCACACCACATGTCACTCTCACCCAGAGACCACAGTTTGCATCAGGGTTCGCCCTCGGTGCTGTGCCTTCCATGGGTTTGGGCAGATGTATGGCAAGTATCCAATGTGTATGACAGCCACATCACTCTGTGTCATACAGAATAGTCTCACTGCCCTAACAATCCTCTGTGACCCAGCCTCCCGCCCCCCAGTGCCTGGCAACCACTGATCTTACTGTCCCCATAGTAAGATCCTTTTCCAGAACAGCATACAGATGGAATCAGACAGTACGCAGCCTTTTCAGACTGGCTCCTTTCTCTTAGTAATACGGATTTAACTTGCTCCCTGTTTTTCCATGGCTTGATAGCCCATTTCCTTGTAGTACCGAGTAACATTCCACTGTCTGGATGCACCACGGTTGAGTGATTCAGCTAATGAAGGACATGCTGGTTGCTTCCATGTTTTGGCAAGTATGAATATAGCTGCTGAGACATCCACGTGCAGGTTTTTGTGTGGACATAAGTTTTCACCTCCTTTCAAATTTTCCCCTTGGTAAATATCAAGGAACACGACGGTTGGATTATGTGAGGCCTGCCCAGAAGGCATCTTGCCAGGCAATATGAAAAACAGAGACACTGACTCCAGATACAAGATATAAGAAACATTGTACATAGGACGGTGACACCTCAGTCCCCTTCAAAGTGGCACCTTCAGACCTCACACAGTTCTCCCAATCGCCATCAGCTGCCCCGTCGTATTTTCCTGAATCTCATTGACAGTCTGAAATCTCTTCCTTTCCAAAGGTGATTTTAGTTTGGGGACAAGCCAGAAGTCGCAGGGCAGCAAATCTGGGCTGTAGGAGGGCTGAGTCACCTGGGTGATTTGACATTTCGCCAAAAAACTCTACACAAGACGTGATGCGTGAGCAGGTGCATTGTTGTGACGAGGCTGCCAATCACCAGCTGCCCACACTTGCGGCCTTCTGAAACATCTGAATAGTTTCCACAGAGGCACGTTCAAGTTTATTGCAAAATTTGATGTAGATTCGTTGTTCGACTCACTTGGTTGTTTTGAATGCAATGGCCGCACATGCTCACTCAACCGTCTCCCACCTCCACTGATGAGTACAGTGAAGTCGCCATTGTGCACGCACGTGCCTTCCAGGCCACTCTCCTCGGCGCCAGTTGCAGACCATTCTCATTACACTAACAGAGGCTGGGCTTTTTCCGGACAGACCTCGCACGTCAAGGGTACACTTAGTTTTGGGAGCAGCCGCCGAACTCTCTTCCACGGTAGCTGGATGGCGGCCATGAATGCGGGCTCCTGTTGTTCCACCGCCTTGCTAACATTTGGTGGTGTCGGTGTTTCGGATTTTGGCCACTCTAATGGGTGTGGAGAGATTATCTCACTATTTTTTTAATTTGCAATTCCCTCACGACATATGATGCAGAGCATCTTTTCATAAGCTAATTTGCCATCTGTATATCTTCTTTGGTGAAGTATCTGTTAAGGTCTTTGGCTCATTTTTTAAAAATTAGTTTGCGTGTTAGCATTTTTAATATATTTTGGATAACAGTGTTTTACCAAATATGTCTTTTGCAAATATATTCTGTTGGGGACCACCCTGTGTAGTTTGGAGACTGTCGCCCCGCATGAGCGGCCCTAGGAAGGGACCAGGAAGTCTTACTGGAAAACCAGGAAATGCAGGTGGCAGACGTGACCCGATGTTCACACTGAGGGTTCCCGAGGGAAATCAGGCCTGAAAAACACATTGTATCCTTTGAAGCTTGCTTTGCTTTGTATAGCCCTGTTGATATAAACCGGATGTTTAATTCAAGGCATAAGGAGTAAATGCTTTATCTCATGAAACGCGTCTTAAAGACCACCTGGCGTCAGCATGACTAGTGGACACAGACCCTGAGGCAGATCTGTGTCCCTTCAGTTGTCATCTACAGATAACATCTGTTTTTGTGTGGCTGTAGCCTTTTGACATTCATTAATGAGCTGTGCATGTATGCTGTATAGACCTGCACATACCATTCCCAATAAAAGCCATCTGGGAGAGGGCTCGGGGCATTCCCCACTAGAGGAAATCACCACCCCTCTCCTGCCGGAACAACAGGTTGTGTCAGGGATGATTTACTCTCATCCGAGGCAGCCAGGAGAGCTGTGCTGGATGGGGCGTCTCCCACAACATTCCCCAGTCTGTGTGGCTTGTCTTCTCATTCTCCTGACAGTGTCTCCCACAGAGAAGAAATGTTTAATTCTAGGGAAGCCCAGCTTATCAATTATTTCTTTCATGCATCATATATACTTTGTGGTGTATCTAAAAGGTCATCTACACACCCAAGTTCATCTAGAATTCTCTCCTGTTATCTTTTAGCTTTATAGTTTTTCACTTAAGTCTATGACCCATTTTAATTTAATTTTTGTGAACAATGTAAAATCTGTGTCTAGATTCATTTTTTTGCATGTGGACGTCCAGTTAGTTGTTCCAGCATCATCTGGCTAAAAGACGATTTTTCCCCCATTGTATTGTATCTGCTCCTTTGTCAAAGATCAATTGACTGTACTTATGGGGGTCTGTTTCTGGGCTCTGTATTCTATTCCATGGAGCTATTCAGCTATTCCTTTGCCTGGCAGGAGAGCATCCAAATATGTGAGGCAAAACAGGTAAAACGTCAAGGAGAAATAGATGCATCCACTGTTATAGTTAGAGACATTAATACCCCTCTGTCAGAAATAGAAAACCCTGGCTGGTGTGGCTCAGCAGACCGAGTGCCAGCCTGGGAACTGAGAGGTTGCTGGTTCAATTCCCAGTCAGGGCACATGCCTGGGTTGTGAGCCAGAGGCAAATGAATCTCTCACACACTGATATTTCTCTCTTTCTCCCGCCCTTCCCCTCTCTCTAAAAGTAAATAAATAAAATCTTTCAAGAAGAAATAGAGGCAGCAGGCAGAAAGTGAGTCCTGAAGTCGGGTGACACTGATCCTCCAACCTTGTTCTTCTCACTACAGTGTCAGCTCTCCGTGTCTTCTGCCTCTCCACATAAACTTTAGTTTCCGTTTGTTGGTGCCACAAAATGACCTGCCGGGATTCTGACTGGACTTGCTGTAAATCAAGTAAGAAACAAATGGCATTTTGAACAATATTGAGTCTTCCTATCCGTGAACGTGCAATGTCTCTCCATTCATTTACTTGACATGTTTCGTTGGTTTTATAGTTTTCCTTGTATTGGTCTTGTACATGTTTTGCTGAATTTATAAGTAAGTATTATTCTTTTTTGTACCGTAAATGGTATTGTTTCTGATTTGAAATTCTGCCTGTTCATTGCTGGTATAAGAGAAGGAATTCACTTTATGGCCCAGAATGTGGTCTGTGCTGGTGGACGTCCGTGTGAGCCTGGGGAGAATGGGTGCTCTGATGTGTGCGAGCGGCGTCCGGACGTCTGTCACGTTCAGTGGTTTGACAGAGTTGTTGTTGAACTTAGCCATGTCCTGACTGATTTCCTGCCTGCTCCCTCTGTCTGTTTCTGACAGGGGGGGTGTTAATATTTCTACCTACAACAATGGATTCGTCTATTTCTCCTCGCAGTTTTATCTCACATATTTTGATGCTCCCCTGTCAGACACATACAACACGTAGACGACCATTATGTCTTCTTGGAGAACTGACCCTTTTATCATTTTGTAATTCCACTCTTTATCCCTGATAACTTCCCAGACTCTTAAGTTTGCTCTTTCCAAAAGTAATAGAGCTACCCACTTTCTTTTGCTTAGTGTTAGTATGATCTATTTCTCCAGCCCTTTTAATCTGTATGTGTCTGTATGTTTAACGTGGGTCTCCTGTACATAACATAGCGTTAGTTGGGTCTTGTTTTTCTGATCCGCTCTGGCAATGTCTTTAACTGGTACATTTAACACTGACATGCAAAGCGATCACTAGTATAGTTGGACTAACACCTACCACGTCTGTCACTGTTTTCTGTATATTGTCCCTGTTCTTTGTTCCTGTTTTTATCTTCCATTCTTCTTCTGCCTTTTGTGGTTTTCAACCGAGCCTTTTATATTCCATTTTGCATCCTTTCTTAGCACACCAGCTGTATTTCCTTTTTTACTTTTTTAATGGTGGCTCTAGAGTTTGAAATACATGTTTACAACAAACCCAAGTCCACTTTCAAATACCACCCTACTATTTCATTGGTAGTGGAAGGACCTTATAATAAAAAAGTTCCTAAATCCTGCCTCCCCGCCCCTATGTCATTGCTGTCACTCATCTCACTTATACATAGCATACGTAAGTTTTATTTATTTACATATACAATCGAACACATTATTGCTAGTTATTTGAAGCAAACTTATCTCTTAGATCAATTAGGAATCAGAAAAATAAGCTTTTATTTAACCTTCACTTATTCCTTCTCCACTGCTGTTGCTGCGTCTCCAACCCAGACACGAATCTCTGACCTACAGCACTTCCTTCTCTCTGAAGAACTTCCAACGCTTCCTGCAAGACAGGTCTGCTGGAGGCATTTCTAAGTCATTGTTGTTTCAGATTTTTTTTTCTGTTCCTTCCTCCCTTCTCCTTCCGGTGTCCCCATTATATATGTTTTACACGTCTTATAATTGTCTCACTGTTCTTGGACCCTCTGCTCTGTTTGTTCCCATCTTTTTTTCTCTTTCCTCTTCACTTTGGGAGGTTTCTATTGAAATATCCTCAAACTCAGATTCCTTCCTCAGCTGAGTTCGGTCTCCTATGGAGCCCCTCAAAGGCATTCTTCATTTCTGTGACCGTGTTTTTGACTTCTAGCATTTTGGGTTCCTTCTTCAAATTTCTATCTCTGCTCACATTGCCCATCTACCCTTTCACGCTGTCTGCTTTACAGTAGAGCTCTGAACCTACTGATCATAGTTGTCTTAGTTCCTGGTCTGGCAAGTCCAACATTCCTGCCATATCTGAGTCTGGTTACGATGTTTGCTCAGGTCTTTTCAAACCACGTTTTTTGCCATTACTATATTTTGCATTTTTTTCTTGAAGCAGACATGAAGTACAGGCTAGGAGGAACTGCTGTAAGCAGGCCTTCAGCAGTGTGGCGGTAAGGTGTGCGGGCGGGGGACGCACTCTATGGTCCCACAGTCAGGTCTTGCTCTTTCAGTGAGTCTCTGCCTCTGGACAGAGCACTTCGCATGTGTCTCTTGGGCCCATGTCCCTGCCTGCACCCCCAGCCCCTGACCCCGGTTAGGTGGAACAGGACGGCTAGAGTAGGCTGGAGTTAGGTATTCCCTTCCCGCCAGGTCACTCTTGTTCTGATAAAGCCCTAGCATAAGGTCCTGGTTAAATAATTTCTCCTGAGGGAAGACCACGTTAGAAACAGAATGTTCTAGCATATTTCAAAAATGGTTCCTTCCCTCCTCCTCTTGCCAGAATTACAAAGGGCTCTATCTCTGAAATTCATTGGGAGAACCAGGTCAAGCTCCTGGAGGGAAAATCCTCAGAAGTGTGGGGCCCCCACCACCCCACAAGGGCATCCTTCTGGAGTCTTCTACACTGAGACAGCAGCCAAGTCATTAACTGCGGCCCAGGTCTGTATACCCCAGCACTGGTTCCGGGGGAGGTTTCTGCTCATGAACTTTCGCCCTGGAAAGTTGTAATTCTCTGTACCTGCCTGTCTCTCTCTGATATGGAAGATAACAGTTTGCCCTGTGACCTCACTTCTCTTAATGATCTAAGAAGAACTGTTAATTTTCAGTTTGTTCAGCTTTTGATTTGTGGTTAGGACAGACTGGCGACTTTTAAGCTCCTTACATGCCAGGCCGGAAACTAGAAGTCATGATTTTCTTCTCCATTTAAGCCAACTTGTGGTGGGTTTCTGCAACTTACAAACAAAGGAATCCCACTAAAAATAGCAATACTTGGGTAGCGTTTTTCCATTTATAAGCACTTCCTCAGCTTTTAGCTCTTTTAATGAGTAAATCAAGGCCTAGAGAGGGAATGTGATTACACAAAGTTCAAAAAAGATAGAAGAAACAGCCTGGGCCTCTGCTCAGAGAGAAGCATTCCAATTCCTTTATTTTACATGTAGAAAAACAGGCACAGTCTCATACATTCTTGGTAAAGTTGTTTAGAAGATGATTTAACAGCACCACTCAATGGTAAATGCAGAGAGCCTTTCTCCAGCAACCGCACTTTTAGAAACAGATCCTACTCACGCATGCGCACAAGCATGCTCCTTGTGGTACTATTCATAAGAACTGGGAACGACGACATGTCCAGCACAAAGAAAAGATTACATTGATTACAGTGCACACTGCTGTGGAATGCTTCACAAACAACCAAAAAGGAGTAAGGTGGAGTTATATGTGCCCCATGGAAGTTTTCCAAGACATGGGGTTACATCAACGCCCATGTGGTCTCAGTGAAAAAAGCAGGTCTCAGAAGAACATGGAGAAAATAATCTCACTTATGTCAAGAGAAAATAAGGAAAAGATACACGTACACACGTACGTGCGGGCGTATGTAATACAGACAGAGGGTTGAAAAGGCTGTCCACCCTGCCATCCTCAGTGGTTACCTCTGGGAAGGGCACCGAGAATGAGTGACCCCTGCGTTTCATGTGATATTTTTCTGCATTGTTGCAATACATTAAGAATGCATTCCTGTATTACCAGGCCAACGGACCCACAAACAAATAAAAACCAGGGGACAGGAAGAGTGTTCTGCCCAGGAACACAAAACATGGTAAAGGAAGACCTGGTCCAGACAGAGGCCTCCTGATCCCCTCTACCCTGCATTCACTCCTCTACCATCTCGGAATTTCCAGCTATCTCCTTTACTCACAGCCCTCATTATAATCACAGCAGCCGCCCTTGATCTTGGAGGTGGGTCACCACAACTCATGCATATTTTACAATGAGAAAAACGAAGCTCCAGAAAGGGAGGTTTCAGTATTCCCAATTCTGGGTCTAATCCAAAGAGAGACCTTTGTACCCCTGCTTCCTGGTCCCTCACATCCACAGACCACTTAAGGAATTTAGGTTGGCCTGAAAGAACTGACCTGATACTCCTCTTCCGTAAGACCCTCAGCCAGGGCGTGCTGGCGGAGCTGGTCGGGATCCTGGGCACGAAAGAGGCGGCTGAGCAGGGCATAGATGTAGGGCGCCTCCGGGGAGGTCTGTAGCAGCACAGCCAGGCCTCCGTACCAGGAGGCGCGTGACAGGTGATGCGCATAGAGGCGCTCTGTGGGAGACAGCAGGCGGAAGGCTTCGCGGCAGTCCAGGCTAGACACGCCGATGTCATTGGGCAGGATGTACTGGGTGTCCGCCATGGGCCCTGCTGAAAACCATCACCATCATCACAGCCCAGCATTTACCCCATACCTGGCTCCGCACTCTCATGATCTCGCTTGATCCTACCAAATATCCGTAAGGAAGGAAACGCCATTGTATCCATTCACCAAACATGCCTAACTGAGACCCAGAGAAGGTTAGGTGACTCACCACAGATTACAAAATACAGTGGTGGCCATAGTTGGCCTGTGGCCCCTCAACTTTAAAGATCGGATCCAACTACCTAGTCTTACAGACGGGGAAACTGAGGCCCACAGAGGCTAGGAGATTTGCCTAATAACAAGGCAAGTGTCAGAAGCAGAGACCCGCGTCTCTAGACTCCCAACCCAGGTCCCTCTCCAGCTCTTCCCTCCTTCTGACCTCCTGTCCTCCTCTTCAGAAATCTCAGCAGGTTCTTCAGTTCCGCTCACCACTGTGTTCCCAGAGTCCCAGCCACCAGCTGGATGGCTCCGATTGCAACCCTGGCTCAGCCCCAGACTCCTCCAATCAAGTCAACTGTTTCACCATGCTATGCCTCGGTTACGCCTCAGTTTCCGCCTCTGCAAAAGGGAGGTGGTAACAACCCCAGCCTCACCACGTGGGCGTGCAAATTAGGTAAAGTCACCCCGGATGTAATGTACCTATAGCAGTAAACGATTTTCCTTGTGCTCTTTTCTTCTCTCACTGCTGCCAGGATTTGTCCTACTCTCAAGCGGCCCCGCATCTCCTGCCCTCTCCCTGTGCTCGGCCTGGGGAGCTGCAGAGCCACAGAAGTTCAGGGCTGGAAGAAAACTCACTTCACAGAGAGGGAGGCTGAGGTTTAGCGAGACCAAGCAATTTACGAATGTCTCACAGCCCGTGGGGACCCAGAGGGATCTCCCAACTCAGGGCATTCTCCACCCCGTCCTCCCACACTGGTAACAGGTTTCCAGCATACCCCCACCACTCCTGATGCTCCGCCCCCAAAACACAACCACCGGGTTCTGAAAGGGGTGTTAACTCTTTGCTGCCCAGAACGTTCCTCAACCTTGGGGCCGCAATGACTTTAGAAGGGGTACTGGATGGAGAGAAGAAAGGAAATGATCTTGTACTCGCTCCAGATTCGCCCACTCCCCCGAGGATGACACTTTGTGACCCGAAACGCGGGCGCGGAGCCTCACCTGCAGCAGCTGCTCCGATCGCAAACTCACTTCCTGCTTCCGGCTCCCCCCATTCATTGGGGCTCCACTGACTCCTACCCCATAGGCCAATTGCTGGGACGCAGGGCCCAGATGGGCGTCGACTTAAGCCAATAGGAGCGCCGAGGCGCACTCCGCTGGCCCGCCCACTCCCCGCCTCCCGGCGCTACGGCGCTACGGGGTCGCTCGGGGGATGGCCCCTGCGGCCTTGGCCTTTTGTCCGCAGGCAGTGCTCGTGTCGAGGCCGGAACCTCCGTGGAAGGCCTGGCCGCGGCCTAGTGCTGGCAGACCCGGCTGATGACAAGATTCCCCCTAGTCCGGGCGGGGCGGCATGAGTGTCATAGTCGGAGCACCAGGGATTTCCCTTCCCCCTTCTCACCACAGCCCTGACCACGGCTCTCCTTCAGGGTTTTTCCCAGTCCCAGATCTCAGTTTTGCAGGTGGGAATCTGCACAATGGGAGTTTAAGTGGCTTCCCCTTCTTCACTGGATTCGAGGACCGGTGGGTGGAGATTTTTTGGTGGCCTCCTTGCAGGGAATCCAGGGTACAGATGAACAGGTGGCTGCGAGGGCTAAGATGGTCCCACGGGTGCCTGCACTGCCACCGACCCACCGTGGGCAGGGAGGGTGGATGGCGGTAGCTGCTAAACGTCTCTGAGCCTCAGTTTTCAGCACAAAGGGCAAGGGGCCTGACAATTTCTTGGTGCTCGCGGGACGCCCGATGGATGAGAAAGACACCTGCAACCTAGAAAGGCTGCCCAGGGCAGAACTGGCCCGAGATCCACCCTTGCGTATCTGGGTGGTCTCACTGGAGGATGGGGCCCAGCGGGCACCAGTGGGGAGTATTGTGAGGGTCCCAGGTCAGAGGGGCAGCCGAACCCGGCCTCCACGGCCTACAGGCTGCCCTGGGTGGGTCACTTCACCTCTCTGAGTCTTGGCTTTCTCAGCAAAAAAAAAGAGCTAATAATTGTTTCCACTCTGAGGGACGTTGTTAGTGAAGTGTTGACTGGGCAGTGGCGCCCCCTAATGTTCGGAGAGGGGCGCCTGAAATCCACAGCCCCTCCTTGCCAGCCTTTGCCGCACCTGTACCTAGCCCCCTCCCGCCCCCCCGCGAGCAGCAGCTGCCACCGTGAGCGCCAGCTGCTTATTTACAAAGGTGCCCAAGCTCTGCTTGCCACAACAATAGTACTGTTGGCTCTGACAATTGCCATTATAGGAGGAGCTCAATAAATTGGCCTATGTCTTTAGGAACGTTACCCCTCTTCTTTCTTACGCCTCAATTTTCAGTCTGAGTATGAAGCCTTCCCTGACCTAGGTGAAATTGAAACGCCCACGGGTAGAGGAGGTGGTGCTGTGCACTGCGCCGGTGAGCAGCTTAGGCCTGTGAGAGACCCAGTGCTCCTGGGAGCCCCTGCCAGGCTGCGCTCTCACGTTCACAGCTCATCTGAGCTTTACTGAGTCCCTATACTAGCAGCTGGACGTGGAGGATCTCATTTCATCTTTGCAGAAACCCTGTGAGATATCATTTTACCCATTGTACAGATGGGGAAACTAAGGCTAATTTATCAACTTCCCTAAGGCCACCTAGCATGTCCTTAGGTGTCCCCAAAATGGAGTTTAGCCTTCCCCAGACTTCCCACCACAGTTCTTTCCATCTGCCCCAGCACACACACATGGAGCCATCCACTCACTGGAGTCATGACTGTCCCAGCCTTGTCCCCTCCTGTGGGAATGAAGAAGGGATAGGTGAGGAAGTCTTATTAAGTACCTACGGTGTTACAGGTGCCCTCCATAATTCATAACCACCTGGTGAAGGGACTTTCGGTCCATTTAACAGCTGAGGAAACGGAGACTCCAAGAGCTGGGAAGGGGCAAAGCTGGGCCAAGATCAGGGCTGACCCCTCCACTACCTCTTCTGAGTTCTCCCTGGGGTTGCACCTGTGCCCTTTGCTCGTCTCTCCTCCAGAGTCTGAGGTTCCCTGCTAGAAAGAGGACCGGAATGTTTCCATCTGGTTCCCAACCAGGTCAGAAGGAAAAAAAAAAAAAAACCCTGGGAAGAGCTGGATTCCTAGTTCTGCGTATGTAGGAGTTGCCACGCCCCACCCCCACCCCTGAATCCTCAGCTGAGCTCCCCCATAGTGGCAGTGTGATGCTCTGGAATCAAGACTGATCACACCCCCTCACCACTCAGGGGTGCCTCCGTCCTCTCAGTAGTCCCAGGCCTGGTCTCTTGTGTCCTGGAGCATGTCCCTCCCCTAGGAACCTGTACTCCCTAAGGCAGCCATCTTCCACTGGGGTTGACGCCCAGGTCAAGCTTGTATTCAGAGGCTCTTCTTCTGATTTTCGTATTTCCAAAACTTCTGTCTTCCGAGCTCACTCCCCCTAGGAATGGCCTGGGGGCAAACTGGGTAGCACCCAGGGCTTGCCTTGGCTCTCGAGTGTGGTGACATTTTGCCAAGATGAATAGGGAGTCAGGTCAGCCTTGGCCTCCATGACAACCACAGCCCACCAGGCCAGCTCTAAGGAAAGCAGGACAGTGCAATGGAGAAGAGGGCAGGTTCCGAGGGCCAGTAGGCAGCCGTGGATGCCAATCTGCCTTGGCCAATTTCTAGCAGTGGGACCTGGAGCATGTGCCTGAATCTCCCCATAAAAGGAAATGGTAACACCTCCCTCCCTGGGTCCCTATGAGGATTAGATAACCGAGCCTCCGAGAAGCACAGCCCAGTCTCTACTGGGTGCTCAATGAACATAGTTATTATTATCATTAGCACAGTGTGGGGCACAAAATGGGCATTCAGGAATGGTAGCCCTTGTATCACAGCCAACGTTCTGGAACTACGAGTCCTCTCTCTTCCCTGGGCTCCTGACTGTCGACAAATGAGGTTCCGAATCCTCCATCCAGCACCTTCTCTGCCAGACAGCCCCAGCCTCTTGCTCCAGCCTCCTTCCTGCCCTCCTGCAGGCCCTGCTCCAGCCACTTGGAACCCCACTCAGTTCCCTTACTTACCACGAGTCTGTGCTCTGCCTCTCCTTTTGCCTACAGCACCCTCCCCTTCCTGTGGGGGATTTCACTGAAGCTGAGCTCCTCTGTGCCTCCCCCGTGAACCCTTCCTCACTTTCCCACCTGCCAGCGAGACCTGCACCACTGCCCTGGCCCGGCACACAGGGAGCCATGATGTCATTTGGTAATTCGATCTGTCGTCCACTAGACTGCAAACTCTTCCAGGCAGTTTGTCTCCGTGTCCCCAGAATCAACTGGGCACCGAGTCCAGCACGCAGTGGGTATCCACAGATGCCGGTCCCAGCCTGCCGCCCACCCGTGACTGACTCAGGGGCTGGAGGCATCGCACACATGCGGGACTCGGGTTGGTGAGGGCAGCTGAGCAGCAAGGTTTATCTCGGACCCCAGGGCGGCAGCAGGGCGAATATCTGAAACTGGGTGGGCAGGCTCAGGGCGCAGCCAGCCTGAACTGAGGGTCAGGGGCCCAGGGCTCCTTCACTCCCCCAGGGGCACAGTGTCAGCGGCATGATGAGACACCCCAGGAAAGGCCAGAGCATGGGGGTGGGCTTCCCTCCGTCAGGCCAGGGCAGAGCTGGTGCTGAGGACCCCATCGTTCTGACTGGGGTAGAGGTCTCAGGGACACCTTTGGGGGCCAGAGTTACAAGGGGAGGGGCTCAGCCCACCCAGTGCGTCCATCCGGTGCGGCCACGTGCCAGCAGGCGGAGTTCCACATGCAGAGCTTCCTCTAGGCTGCAGGAGGTGGAGGACCCGGGCGGGCAGGCGGGCACGGCAGCAGGAGGCCCTGGGGAGCCTAGTCCAGTGGCCCCTGGAAAATGAGGCGGACACAGCCGTGCTCGCCAGTGAGCCAGGCCCCACAAAAGGGGCAGGCAGCGTGGAAAGCGTGGGTGCCATGGGGCAACGGTGTCTGGGCCCAGTAGCGGGCAGTCTTCTCCGAGCAGACGTGGCCACAGGGTGCAAAGGCATGGCTGGGAGGTCCAGGGTCCAGGCAGAGGCCGGCCTCCTGGCCCAGCCACAGGGGCACGTAGGGCCCCACAAGACGGCAGAGAGGACACTCGCGCTCTTGGGGGCCCCGCTCTCGCCGACAGCCCCAGCCATGGTAGCCGTGGACGTGGCCGCAACGAACGTAGACCCAGGGCTGCTGCTTGTCGGGGGCCGTGCGGCCACGGGCCGGACTGGGGAAGGCCAGAGTGCTGAGGCCCACGGGGCACTGGGGCCGCGCCGCGTTTGCCTCCTGCCGCTGGGCCTCCAGCTGCTTCAGCGTGGGTGCCCGCAGCAGCCCCGCAGGTGTGCGCCACAGCAGTGTGGCCCCACACAGGTCGATGAGGGAGCCGTCCTGCAGCACGTTGGACTCGCTCTCCACCTGCCGGGGGAGCAGAAGGGACTCACTGCCCAAGAGGCCCCCAAGCCCCTACCACAGGGCAGCTATGTCCCCAGCCTAACCACCCGTCCACTCTGCTGAACCTCCCTGGACAGGAAACTCTGGATCATCAGGGCAGGCTGGGGCGGGACTGGGGACTAGGACAGAGAAGGGAAGTACCGGGGTCGAGGATGAGGGAGGACCAGGAAGCCAGGTGGGAGGGCAGGCAGGTACTCCCAGGCACACCGTGTCCCTCACTCCCACAGAGCGTGGGCCTTGGTCACCTCATCCATCACACCGGGAGGTCTGGACTTAAACGGATTCTTTCTAAAATGTTTTCCCAGGCTCTTCCCTTAATGGCAGTGTTTCCTCTCCTATCGGAAACACTGGGGTCAGGCCAAAGCAGCTGTCCTCAGGGCTGCGGCTGAAGCACAAACTCTAGAGCCGGAGGTCCTGGGGGTGAATTCTGGCCTCACTGCTTCCTGAATCTGTGTCCCTGGCCCAGTAACCCAGCCTCTCTGTGTCTTCATTCCCTCGTCCTCCAGACGGATTCCCCTTTCCTGTATGCCAAGTGCTTCTCGGGATCCATCGGTGTGAACTTGGAACACGCTGGAACTTAGTGCATGCTAGTGAAACATTCACCCGCCTAGCTTTTTCAAACAACATTTCCCCAACCCTCCCAGGAGGACTGACACGCTGGAAAGACAAGCCGTGGCCTCCCTGAGGTTCCGCATCGCCTGCCTGATGCGCTCACACCCAGGAAGGGCTCTCACTGCCCTTTTGAGGAACTTGGCCACATGACCTTAGCAAGCTCCAACCTCTGTCTAGGACCCTCTCAGGGCTCCTAACATTAGTTCCCTGCTCTGTGCCGCGTGCAGCATTCACCGTCACCCGTGTCAGAGCTGCTCCACGGACGCTGTCCCACGGGGGGAGGATAACGAAGCTCAACCCAGCTGAAGGCGACAGACGCATTACAAACTGCCGACACTTCAGGCTGTAAACTGCTCACACAGGGGCCAAGTGTCACCCTCATCACAGGGTGTGATTTTTTTTAAGCTGCCGGCGTCCCCTAAGCCGTGTGGAACCGCATGGTGTGTCTGTGGGTACTCCACTTCCTACTACCCCATGGCTGCCAATGGGGGCGATGCTTGGGGATACCAATCTGGCTCCCTCTGTGCAGCAAGTGGCACACGCCCCCAGATGGAGCCTGTTGGGGCACCCTGCTGCAGGAGGACTGGAGATGTCTCCTGGCTTTCACAGGGGGACGGGCAGACGTGGGGGGCCTGGGAAGGGTGTGGTGGGGAGGTAGGAATAGGGCGTCACCTACCAGCTTCCCCCGCTGCTGTGCGGAGCGGCTGTCCCTCAGAGTGTAGACGTTCCCGCAGACTGAGATCTCCCGCCAGACGCCTGGGGCCGAGTCCTCAGAGAAGCCGCCCGCGGGGTGCATCACCAGGACCCCATTGGTGGTTAAGCCGTCCATCAGGCCGTCGGGGGTCCGCCATTTGGCTGCCCGCTCCTGCGACCACATGTGGGATCAGACCACACTGCCAAGGGGCTCCCAGCAGGTCCTGAGCCGGAGTGCTGCCCCTCTACCCTCAAGGTCAGAGGTGGCCCAGAGAGGACTCAGATTGGTGCTACCTGACTTTGGGCACCATCTGACCTCTCTGAACTTCACCTTGCTCATTTGTTAATTGGGGTGCCAATCCCTGCATAGGTCATAGTTATGATTACTGTGGGCTGGTCCATCGACCCCAGAGGGCTGCTCTTCCCCAGCCTACCCCCCAGCTCGCTCTCAGATGAAGCACTGATCCCCGCCTGGGGGCTCACTCACTCCGAGGAAGATGTTGCTGGAGGCATCGAAGCCAGCGGCATAGATGCGGGCAGTGTAGGGCGGCCGACGGTCACAAAGGATGCGGCAGGCATAGCGGGAGATGGTGCTCTGGGCAGAGGGGCCCTCAGCCGCCCCTCCTCCAGGGGATGTGTCTGTCACCACAAAGTCAATCATGTTCTCCGTGGAACGGCCGATCTGTGAGGAGGGGGAGGGCAGGCACGGGTGCTGTGTTGCGGGTCAATCCCACAGTTCCCGCCCCAGGGTTCCCAGCAGCTGCTCTGCACGCAGAGTCACCAGACAATGAGGGGCAGCACCATCCCAAGCACCCAGGGGGTTCCAAGTCCAATTGCCAAGGTCTGGGGCTTCTTCTTCTCCCCCAAAGGCCTGGGGAACACTGCACTCAATAGAAACTAACAGATTTGCTGACTGAACAGGGAAAGGGTGACGCCCAGGGTCCGGAGTGTCACATGTCAGCATCATAGTGCGTTTTTAGTGTTTACTATCTGCCAGGCACCATGCTACACACTTTCTGTGCAGCATCTGTTATCTTCCCTACCATTCTACGCCTGGGCACTATTCTGCCCGTCCCCAGCCCCCGAGCAATGAGATAACCAAAGCCTGGAGAGGTGAGGGGACTCTTACCCAAAGTTGCCCAAAGTCAGTAATGGAGCTAGGGTCTGAACTCTCACACTGCACTCTGAACCCCTAAGCTATATGCCCTTCCACAGCTGGGGAGCCCTGTCTTGGGCTTGAATCTCGATATGGCTACCACTTCCCACATGGCTCCAGGGAGTCAACAGCTCTCACTGCAAGGTCCTGCTTCCTCGTCTGAAGGGCGGTCGCCTGCACTAAGGGCCCCGCAGCTCCTTCCCCGCAGCCTTTGGTCCTCCAACCTCACCCTGGAAGGCCTGAAGTGCCGAGCACGGAGCCTGGTGGCCAGGAGGCCTGTGGAGGGACCCGAGCATACCTGGAACATGTCTGTGTCACTGTCATGTGTGTACTCAACTATGACCGAGTGGCTCCGGGACAGTGTGTACGAGATGCTGTGCTGGCCCCGGTTACTCAGAGCCTGGTGGGGAGAAAGGGGAAGTTACTTCCCAGGGTGTGGCCGTGAGATGCACGAGCCTTCGAGCTGGAAGCTGGAGCCCGAGGCCAATGGCCACTCCTGGGGAAGGGTGGCTCCCCACTCTGTGGAGGGCGTAGTGTGCAGCTGGCACTTTATACAGGGTGGTGCCCTTTATTTGCTCCCTCCAGCCACCCCAGCAAGGAGACACCGTTATCATTCCCATCTGACAGCCGAGAGAACTGCGTGCAGCTTAGAGAGAAGACACTGGCCGAAAGTCACACACCTGGAAACAGCAGGGCTCCGATTCTAACCCATCAGCTTTTCCTTTGTCACTGCTGTGACCGGCACATCCCTGCTCTGAGCCCTGGCTGCCTCTAAAATGATGCTGATCATTCCATCCAAAGGATGGGGCCTGGTAGTTCAGGAAATGCATCGCAAACTGTAAAGGACAGTGCAGGCTGCAAAGGCTCTCCCATCAGCACCATTTCCCTGGCAGCCCAAGAGGCCGTGTGCAAAGGTACAGGGGGCTCCCTGGCTCCGGTGGGGCTTGGGCAGAGAGGGCGGGACCGGTGCCCTGGTGTGCTGGGACGCGCTGCTTGCCTTGGAGACGAGGGGTGTGGAGATGTGGTGCATGACGTCCGGCTTCACTCCGTTGGCGTGTGGCCGGCGGCTCAGTGCCAGGCGGCTCCGCCGGCGGCCCTTGTCCCCACTGGACAGACACCCATTGTAGCTGTGGATATGGGGAATTAAGAAGAAAAGGTTGAAGGGAGAGAGAGAAAAAGCGAGCCCTTGAAAGACTAGGAGGAACTGCCAACTTCTGGGCAGACCCTACCTTGATAAACCACCCAAAACCAGAAGGCCCTCGAATATATCAAATCGGTGCCTTTGGGAAGTGGGTTGGGGTCAGAACATCTTCAAAAGGACTTTTGTTCAATTAATCAGTGTATCCTGAACCCCTGAGCTGCACCCAGCCAGGTGCTGGGTGCCAGGGTGGCAGAGGGGACACTCCACAGGTCAGTTCTGTGCCCTAGCGGGGCGGGGGGGAAGGAGGTCCTCAGCTTTTCAAGGAAACCAGGTGCTACCTGCCATGACCCAGGCACAGGTCGAGTGCTCTACAGGCCCAGAGGCAGGAGAAGAGAATTCTGGTCCCCAGATCAGGTTTCTAGAGTGGGAGCACCTATACTGGGCCTCGAGGAGCTGGAAAGGAGCCACCTGTAGCAAACCATTATTTATGACATCACAAGTACTACTGGAAACCAGAACAACAGAGAAGAAAACAGACCCACAACCTCCACAGGTCCATGCACATGGAAATTCTACCTCCCTTCCCGGCTCTCGTCTGGGGGAATGGTGCAGAAGGCAAAGACGGGGTGAGTCACAGCCTGCCTGCGGCCGTGTACTGGAGCCTCCTGTGGTTCCTGGTGCTTCATACTATTAATTACCTAATGGGATCTGCGCAATGTCCTGTCAGGCAGGTATCTTCTTCCCATTTTATGAATGAGGAAAGTTGAGGCTCAGGGAGGTGAAATGACTTGCCTGAGGTCCCAGGCTAGTAAGTTGAAAAGCCCAGATTTGAACTCAGGTCTGTCCGACTCCAGCCTCTCTTGTGGAAACCCTTTTGGAGGGAAGGCTCACCCCGAGCAAGGGCCCTGAGGCCGGCAGAGTCTGGTGAGAAGAGGGAGGGCTGACTCAGGTGGTGAAGTGCAATAGGAGAAGAGGGGGTGAGCAGAACGCCCCCGGAAACCAGGCTGAGGACTCTGGACTTTTTCTGTAAGCAGTGGGGGGCAGCGGAAGGTCTGATAGAATTAAGAGCTGCCAAATACAGCCGAGGACCCCTTCAATCAGACTCTTCTGGTGAGCTGGTTAAAATACAGATTCCCTGGCCCCACTCATGGAGATTCTGATTCTATAGGTTTGGGATGGCCCTGCCACTGGGTACCTTCAGTGAGCTCCCAAGGTGGCTCTGATGTACAGCCAGGGTGGGCTTCACTGCTCTGCAGAGGACCACCAGCTGTCAAGAGGGCCTGGCCCTTGGGGCTTTGCTCTCCCCCATCAGTGGTTTCACCCTCAGCTGCAAAGCCAGCCCTGCCTTTGGGACACCAAGCAGCTGCTATTCTAATGCAAGTACTTCTTAGAGAGACATCACTCTCGCTCTTGTAAGCTCCTTCCACAAGTGGGGGTGGGGCAGTTCAGGACGCGGGCCTGGCTGAAACCATGGCTTGTCTATGTACCACACGACCTCCATAAAATGGGGCTAATTTATCAGGACCCACCTCGTGGGTTCATTGTGAGAACTATATGTGATAACACATTTAAAATTGCTTGGCATAGAGTTTGGCTTAGATACAGAAAGTCCTTGATAAATGTTAGCTATTATTATTATTATTACTTTTTTATCCTCACCTGAGGATATTTTTTCATTGTTTTTAGAGAAAGAGGAAGGAAGAGAGCAAGGGAGAGAGAGAGAGACGTTGGTTGCCTTCTCATGCGCGCCACGACCAGGGACTGAACCCGAAACCTGGGTATGTGCCCTGACTGGGAATGGAACCTGTGACCTTCCTGTCCGCAGGATGAAGCTCCAACCCACTGCACCTTGCTGGCCTGGGCTATTACTAGTTTTTTAAGAAGGCACACAGCATGTACATGTCAACAAGCAAGTAGCCATTATTATTTTTACAAAATCATCATAAGGATAACACAGCCTATCAGGTGTTTGCTCCAGGGCAGGTGGCACAGACAAAGGCCAAAAGGAAGGACGAAGGGAAGAGGAAGAGGGATCTGTGCCTGGCGGAAGTGCGAAGTGGGAGCCGCAGGGATCCTGGTCAGGCAGCAACCAGGAGGAAATGAGGTCTACCCAGCCACCGACTCACATTGCTTCCTTTCTCCTGGTCTCAGTTTGCTCAGCTGTAGCATGAGGATCAGCTGTGGCTTAGTGAAAGCGCACTAGACCCAGAGTAAGAAGGACCTGGGTCCAAATCCCAGCCCTGCCACTTACCAGCTGTGTGCCCTTGGACCAGTCACTTCCCCTCTCTGAGCCTCGGTTTCCTCACCTCCTTCCTCACAGCATCTTTGTGAAGATTGAAATGAAATAATGTCCATGAAAGGGCTTGGCACAGTCCTGCCTCCCAGAACACTTGGTACGTGCCAGGCACTGTTCTACGTGTTTATAGAAATCACCTCATTCCTTCCTTCCAACAACCCTCTGAGGTATCATCATCCCTATTTGTAAAAGGGGGAAACGAAGGCACAGGGAAGCCAGACGACTGGCAAAGGCAGGATTTGAACCACTCAGTTTTGATGAAGAACCAGAATTCTTAGCGTCAAACCACACACACACACACTTTACGAAAGGCAGCGGTGTTAGTGTTTTCTGATTAGAAACTGAGGTGGGCAATTCAGAGTTCTCTCAGTAATTTATGAAAAATGGATAAAATAACAATTATGAGTTAAGGAGGGCTTGGTCAACTCTGTCTCCCAGCTGGGAAGGTAAGGAGTGGTAAAGAGCAGAAGGAACTGGAGGGGACGGGGCCCTTGGCCTGATTGCCCCAGGGGGTGCCTGGCGCCCCACCCCACCTGGACCAGGGACGCTCACCCCAGGACGATGAGTTCACCATACTTGATGGGTTCCTCGCCTGGCTGCACATCTTCACCAGGAGAAGAGAGGACGCAAGAGCCCTGGTTCCCAGGGTGCTGGAGGTCTGAGGTTCGGGGGGACCCCACTTCAGGATTTCCTTCCAGCACCATTCTGGGCAAAACGGGAGAGGAGAGGAATAATTTTGCAGCCTCCCGTCCCAACCCTCCTCGGAGCCAGATCTGGGCTGCTGCAGGGCCACCTAGGCTAAAGCCAGAATGACCTTTCACCGCCTCTGTTGCTATGGCAGCACTTCACCTCTGCCTCTCCTAAACTGCCCTGGGTTGCTGGGATACCGAGGAAGGAAGTTGATAGGTGGGATGGAACCAAGAGGGAAAAGCCACACAAGAGGGTCAGAAAATTTAGTGGGGCCAGAGGAATGAACCAACTTGGGGTGGCCCGAGGCTTCCTTTTTGGCCGTGACCCCGGTTTGGGATGTTCTTGGAAGAGGGGCACCCTAGGAGTTGGGGGCCCTTACTCCTTATCTTAGACTCAGTTCCTGGGTCTAGCTCTCAGCCACAGGACCTCTAAGTAACCCTTCTGTCAGGTTCTTGGAACCCATCTGCCCTTCTTCCTCTTTCCGCCTCTTTGCAGGTCTGGCCTCTGTCTGTCTGTCTGGCTGTCTGTCTCTTTTCTCAATGACTCTCCGCCCTTCCCGCCTCTGTCCTTTCCCCCATCTCTCTTCCCACCTTCTTCCCCATCTTCGCTTGTCTGGCCACCTCCACCTTCCTATCCATCTGCCTCAGTCTCCCCATCTTGGCCTCGCCCTGCGGGCAGGCCTCTGGGCCCCTCCCGGGTGCGCGCCCCTTTTCTCCCTCAGGTGTCTGTCTGCAGTCCCCGGGCTGCCCGGGTCTCCGGAGGCCTGTGGGGGCGGCGCTCCCCCCTCCAGCTCCGGCTGCAGCAGAACCCATCTCCGCAGGAAGCCTGTTTGGAAAACATCCCCGCGCAAGAGGGACTGCGCCGGGGCAGGCCAGCGCCCCGGGCCCGGGGCAGGCACAATGACGGCCCAGCGCATACGCAGATACACACCCGGCGGCCCCTCGACACAAACACGCGCGTGCACGCACAGTCCCGCACAGCCCCGCACAGCCCCAGCCCCGCGAGCGGTGCCAGGACGTGTGGAAAGCCCACCCTGGCTCCGCAATAGCAGCCGTTAGCGCCCAAACAGCTTCGGGCGCGCGCCCTCGAACCCACTCCCTCAGCCACCCCCAGACGCGCAAACACGCCCCCCGCGCCCGCCAGGGCCCGCCCGGCGCAGCCCCCGCCCCTTCCGTCCCGGCGGCCTCACCTGGCCGCGCTCCGGGATCCGTTCGGCGCCGCTCTCTCCGCGCCTCGCCCCTGCTCGGCCCTGGAGCCGCTGCGGCGGGATGGGCCCGGCCCGCGGCGGCTCCGCGCTGCCTCGTCACAGGGACACCCCGGGCTGAGGGAGGGGGACCAGCGCTAACCTCCACGCTCCACCCTCTGTACCGCTGCCCCGCCCGCTGGCCCCGCCCCCAGAAGAGCCCCGCCCCACTTTAGACTCCGCCCCCTTGCGGCGAAGCTTAACCCTAACTGTCTGGACCCCGCCCCTCCGGGAAGACCACGCCCCCGTGACGACTCCGCCCCCAGCACTGGAAGCCCCACCCACCGCTGTCTCAAGGAGTCGGTTGACTACTGTTGAGGATTCGGGGACTCCTGGATACCCCAGTTCGGGATCCACAGATCCCGCTATCATTTCTGGGGACTTCCCGGGTTCTCCCAGGGGCCCACCCTCCTCCATTGCAGTCTAGGGCCTTCACGCTGGACAGGAGGCTCCTTTCCCCACCCTAGGCCAGGGACTCCCCACCTCCCGCCCGAGACCCCGCCTTCCACGTGGGGAACCCGCAGGATTAGAAGAGAGAGCGGGGGCGGGAAGGAGAGCGAGAAGGAAAACACTAAAGGAGGCGGAGGAGGGGGTGTGCGTCAGCAGGGAAGCCGCGGAAAGCGGCTGCATTTGACTGGAGTCGCAACCTTCCAGCGCAGTGGGACCACTTTCTCGCTGGGTGACCTCTAGCCGGTTCTGGGGCCTCTGGTGTCCAGGAACACCTCCCTCCAGCCCGCCAGCACGTACACACCACACGAGATGCCACAAAAGAGATGGAAACCTCTGCGGGTGCGCAACCCCTTCTGGGCCTGGGCTTGCAAAACAGCTCATGTGTCAGTCTGTGCCAGATGCTATCCACTGTACTTTCAGGAAGATAAGCCTTCTAATCTCTGGGAGGCAGACTCGATAATCGCCCATTTTACAGATGAGAAAACCGATTTACAACCTGACTTGGTCATGGTTATCTTGCTGGAAAGGAGCCAAGAGTAGATCTCAGCTATGCGCCTCCCAAGTCTGGACTTCTAACTTCCTTACCTTGTAATGACTAGGAATGGCAGGATGGGGCTCAGAAGCACAGAGCAGGAGAGACCCAGAGATGCATCAGATGAGGTCCCTGTAGGTCATTATCTCGTGGGCTGTTTGGAGCCAGCCATAATCAAGAGCTGGGGGAAGCTCAGAGGATGGACTCTTAACCTGCATATCTGGGGGGAGTGTGCATTCTACTGAGGAAATCAAGGAAGGTTGTACAAAGGAAATAGCCTCTGGCCCCCCCATCACGAAGGATAAGTGAGTTTGCCCACCCCTTCCTGAGAGGGAGAATCCTTCCGTCCACCCCCAACTTGTTGCTTCCAGTCTCTGAGACCCCCTGGGCCCCACCACATCCACACACCCCACTAACTCCCCCATCTAAAAATAGTCCAGGATACCAACTGCTTTGCTCACTGTTCTGGGGCCCCAGCAGTCAGATGAAACAAGGAAGCTGCCGACAGTAAGTCCTTTAGGGACAAAAACACTCATTAATCAAAGAGAAACTCCCTGAGAGGCCACCGCTGAGCAGGCCGGACTGCTGGGCTGCCAGCAGCAGGTCATACACACCTGGCAGCACGAGACAGCCTCCATCCCAAATGCCCACAGTGTGCCTTCTCCACGCCAGGTACACACAGCCACGTTAGGACACAGTCAGTAGCACAGTCTCACTCCCCACTGCACTCCCAGCTTCTGGCACTTTGCCTGTCAGAGCAGGCCCTCAGGGATCATGTGCTGAATTAGTATTAGGTACCTCAGTTTACAAATGAGAAAAATGAGGCTTTTATTTTATTTTATTTTATTTTATTTTATTTTATTTTATTTTATTTTATTTTATTTTATTTTTTTGGCAGTGAGGAGATACTTGTCCTGGATCACACAGTCAGGCATGTATGGGAGGTTTGGCCAGAGCCCCGGTGCTACCACCTGGCACCAGACTGCTGAAAGGAAAGGCTGAGAGTGGTTCCTCCCGTGGTGAAGCGCTGGGATCAGCTGGGATCGGAGCCTCACGCTGAGCACAGCCAGACCTTCGGTGCCTCTGGGAGCCTGGGGCAGGCCTGATCCCAGCAGTCCAGACAGGGGAGAACAAGGGAGAGTGGGGACACCCCTAAATGTCCAAGTTTCAGCCTTGGTTTCTGGCTCTAAGTCCCATGTTCTCTGCCAAGAACTTGAGCTTCTAAATCTCTCTCACTTCAGATTCCTTATTTATAAAATGGGAATAATAATAATATCCATCTGTAGTGGGTTAAAGATTTGTAGTACTGTTCTGAAATCCCTTTGTTCAGCCCTTCCCTTCTCTCCAATCTAGATCTTGACCCTGTTGCTTCAAAAAAAAAAAAAAGTAGGGAATAAAAAAGGAACAAGATACCAACTTTATTTCTTTCATTCTTGGGTTCAAGTGCCAAAAGATGAGGGGCTGGCATAAAGTTTGGAAGAATATTTGAGTATCTGTTTGAGAAAGGATGTTTAAAGACAAAACAAATAAAAAGCAACAACAGCACACTTTTTGCACTAAGAGATTCGGAGAGGAGAGAAGGAAGGGTTGAGATGCTGGGCTCTGCCTTGTTGTAGGGGGAAGGGTGTGGCTGGGAAAAGGTAGACCCCTCTGGTAGATCTGGGGGTCCAGACACCATTCCCCCAAAGCCTGAATTTGACTGGATCCATTTGTGGAGCAATCTGTGTCCCGGGACATTGTTGAAAACAGTGAAGAACTCAGCTGGCAGCGAGGGGAGCTCCACAGTGGGTGTGGTCAGGGAAAGAGTCAGTGGAGGAGAGCCTTGCCCTAACCACTGTCATCCCAGGGTGATGGCGGGCATGCCCCAGGCGACATTCCCTGAGGACCAAGGACAGAGAATGGGGGATGGACTGCACTAAAATGATCCAGCCACCCTGGCTGGTGTGGCTCAGTGGGCCGAGTGGAGACCTGTGAACCAAAAGGCCACCTGTTTGATTCCCAGTCAGGGCATGTACCTGGGTTTCAGCCTGGCCTCTGGTTGGAGGCATGTGCTTAGGGGCCTGCAAGAGGCAACCAATTGATGTATCGCTTGTACACTGATGTTTCTGTCCTCTCTTTCTCTCTCCTTTCTCCTCTCTCTAAAAGTAAATAAATACAATCTTAAAAAAGGGAAAAAAATAATCCAGTCACTTAAACAAGCAAATAACAATAACAGACCCTGGAGGGGGAAGACCAGTATTGAGTTGCTACAGTATATTATCTAAAATCTTCAGTTTTCAACAAAAAATTATGTCATGCAAAGAATTGGGAAAGGATGACTTGTACACCGGGGAAAAGGCAGGCAGCTGTTGTCGGAGGGTGGGGAAAGCGGCATTCACACACACTGCTAGTGGGGTTGTGAGCCCGTGCGGCCCCTAGGGGAGCAGTCTGGCAGTGCCTCGGACAATTACATGAGAAGTTACTACAAGACGCAGAAATTTCACTCCTAGGTGCATCCCAAGAGAAACGAAAGCATATGTTCATACAAAAACCTGTACACAGTATTTATGACTGCATTCTCCATAAGAGTTAAAAGGTGGAAACAGGCAAGTGTTCATTAATTGTTGCAGGGGTAAACAAAATGTAGTCTATACGATGGAATATTACTCAGTCATAAAAACAAACTGCTATACATGTCACAACCTCAAACACATCACGGATGAATCTTGAAAACATTAAGGTGTAAGTGGAAGAAGTCAGCCACAGAGACCACATATTCTGTGATTCACTTTACAGGGAATGTCAGGACAGGAAAATCTAGAGGGACGGAAACAGAGCAGGGCTGGGGTGAGTGGCGGAAGGGAGGGCGAACACTAAAAGATACAAGTTCCTTTTTCAGGTGATGAAAACGTCCCAAAACTCACTGTGGTTATGGATATATATATATATATATCTGTGAATATACTAAAAAACACTAAGCTGTACACTTTAAATGAGTGAAGTGTATGACATGTGAATTGTGTTTCAATATCGCTCTTTTAAAATAAACATAACATAAAATTTAAAAAAAAAAAGAACATTATTAACCCTGGCTGGTGTAGCTCAGTGGATTGAGCGCGGGCTGCGAACCAGGCATCGCAGGTTCGATTCCCAGTCAGGGCACATGTCTAGGTTGCCGGCCATGGCCCCCAGCAACCGCACATTGATGTTTCCCTCTCTCTCTCTTTCTCCCTCCCTTCCCTCTCTAAAAATAAATAAATAAAATTTAAAAAAAAAAATAAACATAACAAAGAGTAAGGAAAACAAAAGTCAAACATGGCGGAATCATGCAATATGAGTCCATTGATAGAAAGCTCAGAAATAGCCCAAACTAAGCTATATTGGATCATGATGCACAGTTAGGTGGTAAAAATAAAAAAGGCAAAAAAGTCAACAGCGTAAAAATCAGGGCAGTGGTTATAATTGGGAAGGAGTATAGGCGGACCGTGAGGGTGCTGTCCAGGGTGCTGCTCAGTTTCTGGACTAAGTGGAACTCTCCTGGGTGCTCGTTTTGTTCTAGCGTGTTACACTGTGCATTTATGTTTTATGAGCTTTCCGCTTGTTTACAATATTTTATAATAAGAAGAATGCTAAAAATACAGTGAACTGGTTCAATCAAGCCCTTGCACTCTGCAGTTTGAATGAATAGGGGTTGGTTCCAGCTAAAAGGACAGGAGGTAGAGGGGGCTGGTGAAGCTGTGACAGCCGTGGCCTGAGTAAGTGATAGGGGTCAGAACCAAAGGGAGCTGAGGAAGCCAGGGAGGATAAATACGGTGGCAGTTCAGGTGTACAGAGAGAAGTAAAAACCACGGGAAGGGCTAGAAAGGGTCCCTAGAGCTTCAAATCTGGATAGGCTTTGGGTTTATTCACCTACCCATTTATCAGTGATGCTATTAAATACCTACTGAGGGGCATCCCGGTGAACCTGCTTCTCCTTAGCCCCAAAGGTGTGTCCCCGGCAATCACGTTTATCTCTGTGATGTCATTCCTTGGTCACAGCAGAAGGAAGGGAAGTGACAACCTAGCCCAGGCTGGGCCAATCACACTGCATCTGTTGGGAATTTGGAATGAACACTCAGAGACAGCCATTTTCTGCCCAGGGTTGCAAAATCAAAGAAGTCATCTGTGGTAGAAGTGGGTTATTATGAATAACAATAAACTCTCCTTTCGCCTTTATGAGTCTTGTCAGTTATTGTCCCTCAGGTGAAAGGTATGTGTGCTGAGACTAGGGTTACCACAGCAGAAGCAGAGGAGATGATACATGCCAGGATCGTGGCATTGGTTCCACAAATATTCCCCCAAGACCTACCGCATGCCAGGTCTGAGGTCAGGCCTTGCATCTACAGGAATGAGCAAGATGTGACATCACATCTGAGATTCACACAGGGTCACACAGGACACTGCAGTGGCTTCCTATTTGGTGGGGGGGAGGCTGGGTGATGAGCATTAGTTAGAAATACATTTCTCCTGTGATCTGACGCACGCACAGATGCACAAGGGAAACACAGGTTTCGTGAGGACACTTATTTTTACTCCATGTGAAGCCCTCTATTTTCTATTCTAATTCACTAAAAACGCTGTTTGAACTCATGAAATCAATTTCATAACCCATGCAGAGGTCACAGTTCTAATGTGCAAAAAGCCCTAAGCTCAAGGTGTGGGCAGGTCTGTTTTCCCTTGAGGCCTCGCTCCTTGGCTTGCAGATGGCCATCTCCTTGCTGGTCTTTCTTCAGTGTATGTCTGTGTCCCAATCTTGTATAAGGACACCTGCCAGATTGGGTGAGGGCCCAACCAAATGGCCTCATTTTAACTAATCATCTTTCCTCTTTTAAGACCTTATCTCCTAATACAGTCATATTTGGAGGTCCTTGAAGTTAGGGCTTCAATATATTACTTCTGGGGGGAGGTAATGAGCCCCAAAGAGGCGCCTTCCCGAGGAGCAGGGAGGCAGAGGGAGTTGGGAAGGAAAGGTAAGAAAGCCCATGCAGGTCTGCACACGCACGGCCGGGGGGCACGGGAGAGTGCAGGGCCGCAGGGAATTGTGTGCTCTCGGGTGTGGCTGGAGGGTATGGTGTGGGGTGTGGGGTGGCAGGTTGGTGAAGCTGGCAGGGGCTGGCTCCAGGGCCTTGAACCCCATACCCACACATGTAGACTGTAGTTTATAGAGCAGTGGGTCTCAGCAGCATCCTCTGGGCACTGGAAGAAGATTCTGGAGAGCTGAATTTTAACAAGTGTCTCAGATGAACCAAGACCCATGCTCTGGGAAAAGGAGCTGTAGGTGACATTAACAAGTTTTTGACAGAGACCTGGCATGGGCTGAATTGGAGAAGCTAGGTTGGTGGGGCAAGAATGGAGGCAGAGAGGCCACAAAGGGGGCTGGCCTCAGTGTCCAGCCAAGGAAAGATGAAGTCTGAACTGACAATAATAATAGTGAACACTTATTTTTAGAAATACTTTATTTATTTTTTATAGAGAAGGGAGGGAGAAAGAGTGGGAGAGAACCATTGATATGTGAGAGAAACATTGATTGGTTGCCTCTCACACGCCCCTGACTGGGGACCTAACCCACAACCCAGGCATGTGCCACAACTGGGATTTGAACCAGTGACCTTTTGGTTCACAGGCTGGTGCTCAATCCACTGAACCACATCAGCCAGGATAATAGTTAACCCTTAGAGAATACTTAACCATATGCCACATGCCACATGCCATGCCTGAGCTAAGCACCCTGCCTAGGTGCTCTCATTAAATTCTCTCAGCAGTTCTGTATGGTAGGTTTGTTTATTATTCTTTTTTCACATTTGAGAAAACTGAGGCCTGGAGAGGCGAAGGGACTTGCCCCAAGTCACACAGCGAGCGAGAAGTGTGTTGGGAGAGGCAGAAAAGGGCTGCCAGCCCTCCCCTCTGGGCATCACAGAGCGGATGGCAGGACTGGAGGGAACCGTGGGGAGACAAGTCAGCGGGACTAGGGGGTGGGTTGAATGTGGCGGCTGAGGGAGACGGGTGAATTGTGTGTGGGCAGTTCTAGGGCCTTGACTCCCCACGTGTTCAATTAGAGGTTGAAGGGAGCCCAGCACATTCTCCTCTCTGCCTCCCTCCTCCTCTGTCTGCTTTCCGGCTGCTCCGGGGGCGTCGGGGCACCAGGCTGAGCAGTGGCAGGCACAGATCTCAGCCTAACTTCCTTCTCAACGTCATCTCGGCTTTCGTTGGTGGAGATTCGGAATCCCTGGCCCTTACCCCAGCGGAGTGTGTCTGGCACCCAAGGCTGTCTGTTCACGCGGGTGCCCGTCGAGGTGGCCTGACTAGACCTTCACCCTGAGAAGGCCTGTGCCCGGCCACCTTTCCCTCCGGGGCTGGTGGAAGTAAGTACAGAGGGGTGCACACTCCTTAACCGGGCTGACAAGGCCTGGGTGATCTGGGCCTGCTCACCTGCCTGGCCTCCTTTTCACCACCAGACTCGGAACTCACACATTTCCAAAGATAGGCTAGGGAGCTACTTCCTTGTCATCAGAGCCAGAATAATCAAAACTGTCCTTTCGTTGACAGGAAGTGGAGGAAACTGCACTCAGCAAGCCCAGTGTGTTCCGGGTTGCACTCCTGGCTCCCTGGGCACCTGCTATGCCCATCTACTTCCCGATTCCTTCAACTTCCTTGATCACAAGGGACTTCTGTCTTCGTTTGTGAATAAAGGGCAGGCAGTGTGGAGGACCCAGAGATAAATCACACCCAGCTTGGCTTGTTCTGGGCCAGACCCTCTTCTAAGCGCTTTACCTCAATTAACTAATGTCTTGTGAGGCAGACACGATTATTAGCCCCGTGCTACTAGTGAGGAAGCAAAGCACAGGAGAGTTAATTATCTATCCAGGGATTTACAGCTAGTAAATCAGAGGGCCAGCTTGGTTCCAGAGTCTTGATCAAGGCTAACAGGTTGAGTGTTCTAAAGAACTTAGCTGTCAGAGGCAGGAGCAATCACATTTAATTAGTGGGAGTTTAATGAGAATTCATACTTTTAAAACTCTTACAGTTCACAGTGTGGTCTTATGTGGATTATCTCTCCGTGTAATAGATGAGGCAGTATAGACTCATAAATGTCACAAGATCTATCTTTTATTTTTTATTTTTAAAGATTTGACTTATTTATCTTTAGAGAGAGGAAGGGATAAAGAGAGGGAAACATCAGTGTGTGGTTGCTTCTCCTGCGCCCCCTACTGGGGGCGGGGGTCTGGCCTGCAACCCAGGCATGTACCCCGACTAGGACTCAAACCGGTGACCCTTTGTTTTGCAGCGCGGCTCTCAATCCACTGAGCCACACCAGCCAGGGGCATGTCACAAGATCTAGACTCAGATAATTCCAATATTTGTTTCCCAGCCCTGTCACATACAGGATAGGTGGTTCGGGTCCCCTTTTTGGTACCTCAACGCTCTTATTTGTGAAAGGAGTAAAATAAAACATGCCATTGTGAGGATTAAATGAGATAATGCCCTTAGCGGAGTGCATGGCTTGTAGTAAGTACTCAAAAAAAGTTCAATGATACGCGGTCGTATCGTGAACACATATGAATATCAAACACTTTCTGAGCCCGTTAAGCCTCACAACAGCTCTGTGAAGGTTTGTCCCCGTTCCACAGTGAGTAGCTGAGTAGATGCCAGGCATTGTTCTGAAGCACTTAGCTAACTCAACCCACACAACAATTCCTAGGGGCAGGTGCTATATAGTTGAATCCCCATCGTCCAGGGGAGGAAATTAAGCATAAATTAACTTGATCGACTTCACGGGCAGCAAGAGGAGCAACCCGGCAGTTTGCTTCCAGAGTCCGTACTCTTACCCATACCGCCTTTCAACACCTGGCGAGAGAACAGACTGAGCGAGTGAAGAGACTGTTTCTATACCTAAGAACGAGCTCTAGGTTCATTTCAAACCCAAGGATAATCGCCGCGTCCCACAGGTAGCGCCCCACCGCACCGCAATCTGCGGGATTTACAGGAGCGGTCAAAACTACCATGCCCACAATGCCATGCGGACACAAAGGTCCTTCTCCAGTTTAGTTGTCTGAAGTAATGCCTGTGTACGCCGCCGGAAGAATGTGTGTACCCGAGCCATTCAGATCCTTCCCCTATCTTCAGATGGCAAGGCGAAAGTTTTATTTTTTCTTTATATCACCCTCCTCCTTGTCTTACCTTCAGTTGGAGAGCGGAAGGACCGAAACAAGTCTTCGTTGGTTTCACCTACCCTAACCTAAGAAGAGGACCCTTGACCTCTAACCCAAGATGGCAGCGCCTGGAGCCGTCTCTCTTGCTGTTGACCTGAAGTGAACTAAGACAGTGAACCACGGATCATGTCGAAGATAAGCCGGACCACTCGGGCCGTCAGGAAGATCGAGCCCGGCGGCGTGATCCGAGCCATCGTGCGGGCGGGCCAGGCCATGCCCGGGCCCCCACTAGGCCCCATCCTGGGTCAGGTGCAGCCGCAGCTGGAACCCGGCGTGGGAGGAATCGTGGGGGCAGTGGGGAGCTAGTATTCCAGTAGAGGGTGCGGGCTCCGGAGCCAGGGAGCACCCCACGCGCCTAATGTCTTTCTGTTAGTTACATAGCCTCTCGGAGGCCCAGGGGACTGTTGTGAGAACAGAGAGGGAGGTTGTCTACAAATCACACCGCACGGAAAGTGGTAGTTGAAGCTGGGTGAGGAAAGAAATTGGGATCATAGAGAAGTGAAGACCAGGAGGCACCGACGGAGCCTCCTGGGTGGTAGGAAGCTGTTGCTTCCTCCCCATGCTAACCCCTGTGCCTCTGTCACAGCGAGGCGTTTCCATCAACCAGTTCTGCAAGGAGTTCAACGAGAAGACAAAGGACATCAAAGAAGGCATCCCTCTGCCTACCAAGATCTTTGTGAAGGTGCAGAGTCGGGACTCTGATCCGTTTCTTTTCATCCCCCTGAGCTCCCTAAGTCCTGGGGCTGGTTGCGTGGGGTTTCTACCCAGTTCCTAACTTGGGGCAAGTCTCTTCCTGTTACTGGGCCCTACTTTCCTCCTGTACACAGTGGAGGCTGCCCGGTCTTTTCTGAGCCCGCCCCGCCAAAGGTCTTCCCTTTGCCCCTTCATTTCATTGGGACTTCCTGAGTAGAGCTGGGCCTGGAATAGAGGTGATAGGGCTGTTGGCTGCAGATTTATTTTTCCTGTGGTTTTTTGGAGGGACACCATCAGAAGGTGACTCAAGGGAAGGAGAGACAAGAAGTTAGCAGTTCCCTAAGTTAGGGCAACAGGGGTTGGGAGAAGTAGAAAGAGATATTCTCATTACTTCTTTTTTCCGTTAAGCCTGATAGGACATTTGACATCAAGATCGGACAACCCACTGTTTCCTACTTCCTGAAGGCAGCGGCTGGGATTGAGAAAGGGGCCCGGGAGACAGGTAAGGGTCGGTGTAGGTACCTGGGATCTGGGTGGGCTCTGGAAGGAAGCAGCGCCACCTTCCAGAAGGGCTAGTTGTTTCTTATCATTTTATTGATTGTGCTGTTACAGTTGTCC